>JASAMX010015198.1:0-30393 GCA_030248175.1 Microlaimidae sp. YZB2_3
AGCACGGGGACTTAAATTTTGGAAAATAGACTAAATTTTACCAGGACAGTTTAGATTTTTAAACCAATTTTTTGCGTAATCATGAAATGCCCATGTTCTAAAAAACGAGTAACAATTTTATTTTTTATAAATCACACAATTTTACATAAAAATATCATAACATAACAAATAAAAAGCTCACCGACAGTCATCTTAACATATCAACTCTCATTTGAGCTATCAAACGTCGTATTCCGTCCAAGATTACCAAAGATATAGTCCAAGATCAAAAATGCCCAATTGGGAAAAGTGCCGAAATTAAATGCACTACCCTATCAATATTAATATTAGGAAATTCCTTTATTTTATATCTGCAACATTTTTATTATTATCGCATTCAAATACACAAAAAACAATAAATTCAGAAACTATAATATAAAACATAAAAACGTTAATAAAATATTCTTTTCATTTAATTTGCTTTTATGTGACTAATTTGTTTGTATACGTTTTAATCAAAATTTTGTTTTACAATTAAATGTTTGTAAGAAATCTTAAAAATTAAAATTCACCTTTTCTGTATTTGTGGTAAAATTTAAAATTTCTATTTTTTGTGCACTTAAAATTTTTTGTTTTGGTGGTAAATAATGCATTTAAAATTTCGTATGATTTTAAACTAAGGTGTGCTTGGAACTACTGAATTACTAAGTATTTTGATTAATTTTAAAATACGGTATTCTAGTCAATCTAAGGCAAACCCAAAAACTGAAATTTAAAATTTTGTTCAAAATCAACCAGTAATAAACAAATAGGCATAAAATTTTCCAAAAAACGGCTACACTGGACATTTAAAAAACCACTTCCGAAAAAAAATCGCTTCCAAAAAAAAACCACTTTCAAAATAAAAATCACTCTCTAAAAAGACAGTTTTGTGGACATTTAAAAAAATTACTCTCCCATTGTTGAACACAATTCTTGTTTCTTCCGTTTGATCCAAAAATAAGTTTTGAAACTGAAAATAGTTATTTAACTTATTTTAAAAATATTGGTTCTCATAATTTGAAAAACTTTTGATTGCTTATAAAACAATTCACAGACGAAATAAAAAACCGCACCGCAGTCGAATTTTCTAAGAAATGTCCTAAGAAATTTTCTAAGAAATTTATTACTGTTCGAAATAAAACAAAATTAAAAAAATAAGGTTTTCGCTCCCTTAGGTTGTTTTCTGCAAAGTTTTATCAAAATTCATTTAGTATTAACTACAAATTTTTTTATATAAAATGCCCATTCTCTTGCAATAATTTTAGTTTATAATTTTAATTCCTTTTTTTAAAAGTTTTTTCTTAAATTTGTAATTCCTTTAAGAAAACAAAAACAACAGCTGCTGTGCCTGCTGAACTTTAGGCGAGAAAATCGATTTTTTTTATTTATGCAAATATTTTGCACAAAAAGACTGCACGCCACGCAGGAAAATGATACAAGTTGATGAATGTATTTTCCGCCAGGTCTAAAACGAAGCCGGACTCAAACGAAGCGGGACTAAAACAAAGCGGGACTGAAACGAAGCGGGACTAAAACAAAACGGGACTGAAACGAAGCGGGACTGAAACGAAGCTCGGGGTGACTTTTTTCTGGTACTCAAACGAAGCGGGACTGAAAAGTAGCAGATTCGAATTTATTTACATGGGCGTTTGCTATTCTCAGTAATGGTGATTCTCAGTAATTCTCAGTAATGACCCATCTTAGCGGCTAGCAGAAATTAGCTCTGCAGATTTAACCCCCACAGCTGTTTCCTAACCTAAGCTTACATGTTCCTGAGCCTAAAATACCTAAAAAAAACAATTTCAGCCCTCTTCTAAAGCCTAAGCTTACATGTTCCTAAGCCTAAGAAAAACCTAAAAAACAAGCTAAACTTATCAAAAAACAGCGTAGCAAAAGCTTAGATTGTTTTTTTAGGTTTTACTTAGGCTTAGGAACACTTAAGCTTAGGTAAGGAAACGGCTGTGATGATTTTCCATACTAGTGGAAGGAGGCCCGAAGCTAGTGTTATGTCTCTAGCGACGTGATCATTTTCAGAAACCCGTTGAGCTTCTGGCCTATTTTTGGAGGTGGAGTGGCTGGAGTGGCCGCTCAGTATAGGAAAATTAAACTCGCTAAAATTTTCCTGTGGAGCATAAGCGTGTAAGCTATCAGCTTTACGCTTCATCTTTACTGTGCAAAAATGCTATGAGAGTGTTTTTTGCTTGTAAAGAAGTTTTACTGCGACACGTAATGACTTTTAGAAAAGCTTTAGGGAGTGGCGTGCTAAGGACGTGTGCAGAGAAGACACAAACTTTTTTCACTAAGCTTGTAACCACTATGTGTGAGAAGAATGACGTGTAAGTTTGCAGTTGCGTAAAGCCTTAAATTATTAATTTGGACGTGATTCGTAGGAAACAACACCAAATTAGATATTTAAAGCCGAAACACTAACATCAACTCGTAGGAGTTTTTTTAATTTTTATAAAGGCAACGCGTTTTGGATAAACCTCTTCAGGCCAGATATTAGCGTTCCGATAAGTGTAGCAGCAAAAAATAGTGTGTGTTTTTTGCTTCAAGAATACTGGGTGAATGTGACACTAATATTGGTTGAGAATATTAAACTAAGCGAATTGTATGCAAAGGAGCACCCTTATTGGGTTTTGTTATTGCAAAGGGTAGCATTGTTGAATGTAGGTTTCAAATTTATTGATCCGGTCTTTTTACCAACGGGATCAATGAATACACTATAAAGGTTTAATGCGTTTATTTAGAAAAACGACAAAAATCGCTTAAGCTAAAATGGCGATAAGCGCGGAGCATTAATGCGTGTACGACGGAACAAGCACAGTAAGTGGAAAGCCAATATTACCAAAGGTGGATAATCTAATAAAGGTATGTCACAGCGGTCTGTAGTAGCGTGCATCATAAAATCCAATTCTAGCCGGACGTGCGGCTTCTGGCCGGACATAGGGCTACTGGCCGGACGTGCGGCTTCTGGCCGGACGTGCGGCCCGAATTGGATTTTATGATGCACGCTGCTACAGAGCGCTATGACATACCTTTATTAGATTATCCACCTTTGATATTACTGACTTTTTGTGAAGTTTGAACGGATACAACACCGTTAAAGAATATTTGTGCGTAATGCGTACCTGAGAGAGTAACTATGACCAGCTCGACCAGTGGAGGCTAACTGGGCCCGGCAATAAGTTACTATGTAACGTCAATCAGGATTTGGGAACGGCCTCAAGGGAACTGGGAAGGCGACAAGTTACCTAGCTCGACCAGTGAAGCTAACTGGGAGAGTAATGAGTTACTAAAAATCAACCAGTAGTGGAGAATGCTTCTGTGTATATGACTTGTTTTTAAATTAGATGTCTCTGAAGTTTATATGACTGATCCTGCCAGTCTTGTGTTCTTTTACTTTCTCAGCGATTCAAAAGCTTTTTTGAAAAGCTGTTTTTGTTTTCAAAAGTTTTTGTTTGTCAAAAGCTGCGAAGGTAAAATCTGAGAATCTGATGTTGATACTGAGAATTACTGAAGATTACTATTACTAAGAATAGCAAACGCCTTTACATGAATTTAAAAATTTGGCATTCTTCAATTATAACCCATTTAAGTGGTCACCGGAAAGATGGGTTGTTTAAAACTGTTATTTTTCAAGTAAATTTTCGTGATAAAACTCACAAATAACATTTATCGTGGACTTTAGACCTCAATTTTCCTAAGCAACCTAAGCAAAACTTTAAAATCAAGCTAAATTTAATGTTTTGTTTGATTTTCAGGTTTTGCTTAGGTTGCTAAGGAAAACTAAGGCCTATAGTCCAGGATTTATGTTGTTTATGAGTTTTATCATGATAATTTTTTTAAATTTATCACTTTGTCCAAGATTTATTAAAAAAAAATTTTAATTTAATGGGTTGTTTTTGAAAAATAACGGTTTTAAAGTAGTTCGTCCATGTTTAAAGTAGTCCATCCTGTGTTTTCTTTCTGGTGACCACCTAAAAGGTTATACTTAAAGAATGCCAAAAATTTTATATCAGTGGTCCTTGAAACAGTAGATGGGTTCCGAGCAATCTCCCAACAAAAAGGGTGAATCTCCCAACTGTGGAATCTCCCAACAGTTAGTGGAAAGTCCCAACAGAATCAAAAAATACGTTTGCAACAAACACCATTTTATTTTTTAGTCAATTAACACTATAATTAATAAAAATATAGCGTTAAATACGGAAAACTCGTCTTTTGGATGTGATTTTGTAAACGCACTTTTCAAAAGACAAGTTTTTCCTATTTTTCGAATGAAACAATCTATTGAAAACCTTTTTTATCTAAGCCTAAGCAAAAGCCAAAAATCAAGCAAAATTTTTATCATGGTAAACTTTTATTAAATTCTTTATTCAAAAAACTGAGTACCTAAGCCTAAGCAAAACCTTAAAATCAAGCAAAATTGTATTATGGTAAATTTGTATTTAATGATGCTTTTTAAACTGAAGAGTAAAAACTTTATTTTTTCCTAAGCCTAAGCAAAACCCAAAAATCAAAAAAAAATTCTCATTGGGGTGGAAACTTGCATTTTTGAAAGTACGTTTACAAAATTGCATAATTCCATTTATCATTCATTTAATGCATTTATTTATTTTCGGTTGTTTAAAATTATCGTGTTTAACACCGGTTTTGCAAACGTATTTCTAATATTTGAACTGTTGGGAGTTTCATCGATTGGTTGGGACTTTCCACGTTGGGACTTTCCTCAGTTGGGACTTTCCCCGATACCAGTAGATGCTGTAGCATGGTTCACCTGCTCACATGGAACAAACACGTTTTATTGAGTATAAAACGTGTTAAAACGTGTTATTATTGAGTATACACATACCGTTAGATTCAAGCCAAAAATGACACAAAAATGTGTAAAATTTTTAAGCGAATAAATAAACAAGTGAAAAAAAAGAATGATTTTCTTTGAAATTATTTTGTTTAAAATTTTGAAGAATGTTACACCATTTTTTTAAAAATAGGCTTAGTACTAAAAATTGCTAAAGCAGTGGTCCTTGTAACAGTGGATGCTGCAGCATCCACTTTTTTAAGCTCTCCCAGTATCAAATCGATGCTGCAGCATCCATTCGATTATTAACCACCTGTAATAAATAAACGAATTGTACAAGAATAAGAAAAATCGGTTTTGATTTAAATTAATCTCGTCAAAAAGTAAGCAAATATTTATTAGTAAAACTACTGCATCATATTAATATTAGCAAAATTTAGTTTTTTGATGTTAGTAAGGGATCAAACATTCAATGGATTGGAACGTGTTTCTATAACAGCATTCAAAATACAAGAAATTTGTTTCCCGTCTTCTGTTGAAATAAACGGGATTTGATATCTTAGTCTGCTTGATCGTTTACATTCAATTAGTTTTTCTGCTACGATCTGATTAGTTTGCCATGGATTAGCCAAATACATCTAAAATAAAATTTAATATGCAACAAAATTTTGTCATTTAGAGTTAGTTTCATATCGACCAAATTCCGTGAAGGTGAAATTTCCCATGTAAATTGTTTCTGCGCTATAAAACCAATCCTTCCCCGTGCAGCCAACGAGCAGTGAAATCGTGGTTTCAGAGCCTGTTACAGTTCGTTACAAAATAATAACCTCTTCACGCTTATACGATTTTTGATTTTTTTAGTAATTTGTAATGCTACCATTTTTATTTATAAAAATGCAACCTGATAGTTTAGAATCCCCACTACACTCTTATTCCACGTTTTAATAAATCGCTCTTCCGTTACCCAAAAAAAGAACTTTTTAAAATTGGAGTTCAATAATAACCTCTTCACGCTTATAAAATATTATTTGTACGGCTACCATTTTTATTTTTAAAAATTGCAGCCTTTGGGTATTGGGCAATTCCCCTCAGTTTTGTTAAGTATTTATAACAAGTCACTGAGGTGACAACCACTTTGTATTTAGTAACTGAGAAAAGTGGTAGACTAGCCTTGAAAAATGCTTTTGGAATAGAGCAGGAAAAAGGGGCGATTTCTCCCCGGGCGTGAGTTTAGACAGAAAAGATGTGGACTAGTCTGAGATGGACATTATTTACACCATAAGAAATTTGTATTTGATTTGGCCAGCTGCCCACTGAATAAAAATTTCTGCCATATAATAATAATTTATTTATACGTTGAACTAATTATACAGCACTGTTGGATTTTTTTAGTCTCATGAAATTACAATTGAAAAAACATACTAACAGCAATCGTTGACAAGCACGAAATCGCCACTTTTTCAAATTTATAGTTGTTTCTTACACATACAAATATAACCTTCTAATAGAAAAAGTGGCGATTTCGCGGTTGTCAAAGATTGCTGTGAGTATGTTTTTGCAATTGTAATTTTATCAGACTAAAAAAATTCAACAGTGCTGTGTAATTAGTTTAACGTATAAATAAATTATTATTATATGGTAGACATTTTTATTCAGTGGGCAGCTGGCCAAATCAAATACAAATTTCTTATGGTGTAAATAATTTCCATCTAGACTAGTCTACATCTTTTCTGTCTAAACTCACGCCTGGGGAGAAATCGCCCCTTTTTCCTCCTCTATTCCTAGAGCATTTTTCAAGGCTAGTAAAAATTGCAACCTTTGGGTATTGGGTATTGGGCCATTCCCCTCAGTTTTGTTAAGTATTTATAACAAGTCACTGAAGTGACAACCACTTTGTATTTAGGAATGTTTGTGTAAATAAATATATATATCTAAAAAATCTTAAGATTAGCAAGTATTGTTATGTTACTATGTATGAATTATTTGTGGTTGCCACATCTTCTGATAGTTTAGAATACCCACCACACTCCTAATTCACATTTTATGCTCGTTCGTGACCCAAAAAAAACCTTTTTAAAATTGGAGTTTTCACCTGTTCCCGTGATGGCCTTTTCCTTCTTTACAACCGTAAAACCTTCGTACGACAAAGTTAAAACTTTCGTGTCACGGTGGTGGTATTTTTGCATGACCAATGTCGTATGTAAACCTTACCGTGGTAAACTCTACATATGACCTAGGTCGTACTTAGGTCATTAGTGTTGTAAATAGTATTGATTTTGGATTATTTTAAATAAAAGTAAAAGTAATTCGAAAATTTTTAATTTAAGTAAAGCAAGAGTAAAAGTTATTTGTGATTTTTTAATTTAAGTAAAGTAAAAGTAAAAGTAATGGTCAAAATTTTATTTAAGTAAAGTAAAAGTAAGTAAGACCTATTTCTTTAGGTAAACGTAAGAGTAAAAGTATAATAAAAGTAATTTTGAAACGTACCAAAAGACGGGTTTTTGGAGCTCCAGAGCTCTGTTCTAAAGTTATTTTGCTAATTTTATGTATAAATTATCATTTTAATAAGTTTTTTTTTTGCAAAATAAATGGTTTTAGCGTGTTAGCGTCTTAAAAAATTATCTTCTGCCATTCATTTTACAATAAACCCTTAAAGGTGCAGTGCGAAGTCAAACTTTTTGCCTTCGATTTTGATAATTTTTTGTGAAAACCTTACCCCTGGCCCTGCCCCAAATAGCCCACAAAATTTTTTAAACAAAATATCTCCAGTGATTCAGGAGTTATGACCCCCCAAAAATGGCGTTTCTTGACAATTCTGTACGTGAAAAATTGCTTAATTAGTATAACGATTTAAGTTACAAATTATGTACTTAAAGAAAGCGGCTATTTTCTACTTTAATTTGATACCTTGATCGTTAAGATTGGTGCAGTATTTATCAAGATATTGCGGTTTTTGTAAAAAAAATTTTTCAATTTTTTCGCTAAAAACACGAAGTGAAGAAAAGAAAGATTGTGCAAACCTCACAAAATCACTGACGTCGTTTGGTGTTTTTAACGAAAAAATTGCGAGCTTTTTGTATGGGAAACGCAATATTTCAAAATACTGCACCAATCTTAACGATCAACGTATCAAATTAAAGTAGAAAGTAGCCACTTTCTTTGAGTGCATAATTTGTAACGTAAATAGTTATATACCCATTTAGCATCTGTCACGTACAGAATTGTCGGAAAACGCTATATTTTTGGGGGGTCATAACTCCTGAACCACTGAAGATATTTTGTTCAAATAATTTTTGTACGTTATTGGGGGCAGGAGTAAGGTTTTTACTGAAAATTATTAAAATCGAAGACAAAAAGTTTGACTCCGCACCGCATCTTTAAGGGAATCTACCCATTAAAATTACTTAAATTTTACTTAAATTAATTTAAGTATTTGCAATGTAAAATCCGAGTATGAGTAAAAGTAAAAGTATTTAAAATTTTAAAGTCGAGTAAGAGTAAAAGTAATTGAAATTTCAAAAGTAGATAAAAGTAAAAGTAAAAGTAATCCAAAATCCGTTACTTTTATTACTTTAAGTAAAAGTAAAAGTAAATTTTTACAACACTAGGTCATACATATTTTTTTGTGCGTGGTCAGTGCTCAGTGACTGAGCAAATTGATATGGTTAAAGCTGTACGCTAGCAATATGCAAATTTTTAACTTTAATTTAGTAGAGCTTTAACCATTTCAATTGCTCGCTCACTGGGCACTAATCACGAACAAAAATTATGTACAGTTTAAGTACGACCTAGGTCATACGAAGGTTTTACGATAACCGAGGAAAAAGAATCACAGGAACAGGTTAAACGCCGCATAACGTATATATTTTTATATACTTTATTGTTATGATAAGAATTATAAAAGTTGTAAACTAGCCAAATAAGATAATTGCCATATAATTATCATATATAGGATTACCAAAAAAAAGCAAGTTCCCAGTACATGGAACCACTCCCAATATAAAACTGAAAAAACTAAAAAAAAAACAATTATTTTATAAAAAAAATTTTTTAATGCTTACGCAAAATTGTCTGGAGACCTGTAGCCGCACTCATAAAGCGCGATTAACCAAGGATTAACCAAAGATTTGTCATAAGTTTATTGTACATTATTAATCATTATTTAAAGAAATTGAGTCTTTTATCAATTTATCTTATATTATGTGAGCCAATGCAAAAGCCAATCAACAATCGTTGGTTAATTCTTGGTTAATCGCGCTTTATGAGTGCGGCTACGGAGCAAATACATTTTTATTTTAAAGTGAGATTTAGTTAGTCCGTTTCGATTCCTGGGCGCTGTTTCATAAAAGTTCCCAACATGCTGTTTTTTTGTTAAACCCAACTCCTTTATCAAAAAAACACAAAAAAAAAGCAATAGAATAGGAAAAAACAGAAAAACCAAAATTCAAAATACATCTCCACATCCCACCCAAATTCTCCCAAAAAAAAAAACACCAAACACTGGTTAAACAAAATTGAGAAAACATGAAAACTAAGAACAGTTATAGTCCACAAATCAGATTTGATGATAGTGGACCTACTTTGACGGCTTTGAAAAAAGAAAGCTTGATAGTCAAAAAGTTAAGTTTTCAGTGCATTTAATTTCGGCACTTTTTTGTTTTTCCAAAGTAACTTTTCACTGTATGGCGCGATTTTCATGTTTGATAGCTCATTTTGAAGCTTACACGATACTGCGTTGCGTCATAAAAGTTTTACTGTACGAAAGTATTTTTTTTACTTAATTAAATCAGTTTTTAAAAAAAATGGAAAATTGCCGAAATTAAATATAGGCACTTTACAAACAATCGATTTTTCTCAGTCAAAAAATCATCATTTTCAAAAATTTAAAAGCCTATCATTATCTCCAGACAGTTTTCTTTAATTTAAGCTTCTACTTGTTGTTAAACGTGTAACTGGCAAAAAGTTACAGCTAAAATGTCAAATGGTATCAAAATGAGCAAAATTTGGGTGAAAAGTAATTTCGGCACTTTTTAAAAGAACCTCCTTAATCGAGTTTAAGTGCAGTGCTATGACCCCTACACATTTCAACGTTGTGTTTTAACTATTTAAAACTTCAATTTAACACTTGACCACTTAATTCAACCCGTTTTATCTACAGAAATATGTGTGCCGAAATTAAACTATTTTATTTTATAACGATTGCTCACCACAGACGCAACGTAGAACCACGGGGATTAAAAATTCTAAAAATAGACTAAATTTTACCAGGACAGTTTAATTTTTAAACCAATTTATTGCGTAATCATGAAATGCCCATGTTCTAAAAACGAGTAAAAATTTTGTTTTTTATAAATGACACAATTTCACATAAAAATATCATACCATGACAAATAAAAACCTTACGACAGTCATCTACGTATAATTAGCTCTCATTTGAGCTATCAAACGTCGTATTCCGTCCAGGATTACCAAAGATATAGTCCAAAATCAAAAATGCCCAATTGGGAAAAGTGCCGAAATTAAATGCATTACCCTAATTCAAATCATCATTATTCATATCAACCATCTTCAAACAAGTTTACACTTATTTTGGCGTGGTTCACACTGGAAACTCGTGTTTTATTCTAATAAAATGTCCCCTTTTGTAGTTGTGTTTTACTGGTGCACTTACTAACACTTACTAATCATGGCTTTTCATGGGCACCCTAATTTTTGGGTACTAACTTGCGGATTCTGGGGCTTCACGCACCCCGTGTTATTGATTTTCTTGCCCTTTTTTCATTTAGGTGTGAAAATATGGGAAGGCCATATTTTCAGCTGGGGGGAAGGTGTAAGGAATAGCGAATCAAAAACAAAACGATCTAAAAAATAACCTGCCCAAAATGTGTCTTTTTGAGTATTTAATTTTGACGTAATTTTATTATATTTTATAGTAATATTTTATAATATTCTTGTCGTATTTTTTTATAGTATTAATGTATAAATTTTTATTTTTTTAATTTAGAAAAATTGTGATACCTGATACGTTACTATTGTAGATCATTTAATTGTATTTCTATTTTGTATTCTTAATTCATGTTGTATTTCCTTATGTGTGTGGCGGAGAGTGCTTGGTAGGTATAGTAATTCATATTATTATTATGGCTAAATATTAAGTTCTCATTTCACCCAGCTTTCAAATGTGCACTTTGTCATATTCAAAATTACAGTAATCGCGTTGGTCGCCGCGCGTGCAATAAAAAACCATTTAACAGCGACACCTTTTTAATAAAATAATATGGCAGAATGGCTCCAAGTCGTCAGTAGCCAGTACAGGAATATTTAGGAACAATTGTTGAGCTAAAAATTAAATAATTAAATATCATGTTATTAGTTAGGGTAAGCAACCCTCAGCAAAGGTAATTGTCAATGATTACCTTTGCAACTAAATTTTCGTGTTTATAAATCTTTCCTGTAAAATTCCCCAAATTTTCTGAACCATTGCTAAAACCCTCATTTTTTGAATTTTCTTGATTGGTGCCAATTGCACCATGTTGTTTTTAAGTTCTAGTTACGGCAAAAAGCCTTTGTTATTTCTAAAACTTAAAAACTATTCTGTGTAAACTTACCATTCTTTCAATATACGTTTTGCTCACCCCAACGCGGGTAGTTACTGCAAAAACATATAATATACCGAAAAATGTGGGTCCCTATCAGGATGATAGGATTTACACAACGAGTTCCGACTAAGTAAGCGGCCAACAATAATATGGAACCCGTTTTGCTCACCAGACTAGTAGTTTTCCACAATAGTGGAAGAAGGCCCCAGAGGTAGCGCCATGTTCCCATTGACACTTTCACTCTCTAATCTATTGGTATTTAATACCACATGGGCCGAAGTGTTCTCCAAATGAGAAATGGGTTTGTATGACGTGCCTTGAGTTCCTTTTTGTATCTTAAGGGGGCACTTTGCTGGTGAGCAGCAAGCTAACCCAATTGTGGGAGCGGGAGAGGGATAAAATGGTGGGTTGAACCCAGGTTGGGTCCCATTAGCGCTGGGATCTAAAGTCTCAGCAAGTGAAAAAGCCATAAGGAAGTCACAGTACATAATATACTGTGATTAAGGGGACTTAAAGAACAGTAAAGGAGTGGGTGTTTTATGTTTTTATGGGATGCTAATTGCACAAGCACTAATGTGTGTATGTAAGTGTTATAATAACAGAAAGTTGGTGGTGTGTATGTAATAGCGCTATAACTGCTTTATCGCGTTGAGTTTAGATTTGTATTTGATTTTGGAAAGCAATCTAAAAACAACACATAAAGCTAGAATGTTAATACTAACTCATAGGAGTTATATAGGCGACACATGTTTTGGACGTTAAGACCTCATCAAGCCAATATTAACATTCCGTGAAGTGTTAATAATACGCTTAAAAATTATTATGCACAAAAATGTGCGGTGATCAAAATTCAATTTGCTGCTTAAGCAGATTGACGCTACATGGCGCTTATGTTGCCACAAAGGGTGTGTGTAAGTTTTCGCAGGCAATGACGCAGCAGTGCCTATAGTGAAATGTACCGGGAGTAGGCGACTTATGGGTTTATGGGGAGAAGGCGAGTACTTGTTACCCTTGGTAACAACGCTAACTTTGTTATAAACACCTTGCCTTTTTGGCGACGTTTGAAATGGACAGAAAAGAAGAGAAACAGAAAGAGGGGAGCGAGTATGGGTACAAGAGAAACTTTATTTTGGAAGTAACAAGTTTCTGGAAGGTAGAGAACAAAGGGACACTCCCATATGGGGCTGGGAGTTGACCTCGTGAAATAGGAGGGGGCTGTGTGTAAAAGGGAGAGCAAGGAATCAGCAGGGTAAGAAGTGTATCATGTGCAGAGGTCTTTTGACCTCGTAGGGACTGGCAGTTATGGGACTTAACTGCATAGGGTACCAGAAACGCTGGGACTAATAAAACCCAAAGCTGCAGGTAATTAATACCTTGGGAAATAGCAGCTTTAAAAAAGGAGAGGCCACGGTTACTACTACAGGGATGGCACATGATATGAGGAAAAAGGATGGTTAAAATGTAACTATGAGCAATATTTGACCGATCCTGTCGGTCGTGTGTAATATACTTTCATTGGAATATCGAGTTTCACAACTCAAAATCCAAGGGTTTGTGAGCGAAAACGGGTGATGATTTATAAGCCAAAAACTTTTTAAACTTTTCTTGCAAGGAAGAAGAAGGGGGTGTTTTTGGAAAAAAGGCCGTTTAGTATATCCAAGAAAAGAGAAAGTGAAAGGCTCCAGTTCATTGTGCGTGTGACCCTATCGATTTTGACGGCCCTGCGCATAGCTCAACAGTGATTGGTCGTTTGCCAGGAGGGAGATCTCCCGCTAAATTTGAATTTTGTTGTTATCGACACTGGTGGTACACGTATAAATGACGCCATTGATATGTATAGTTGGGCTGTTTTTAATTTATGATATATTGAAATGGCAGTAATGAGGTATTAGGAATTAAAAGGATAAGCGGTATGGCATGCCAAACAGATAGAAACAGATACACTACATATTATTAGCTAGGGAAGACAGTTCCCAGCTTTTAAGTGCAACTGTTTTGATATATATACACAAAAAGGAAGAAAATAGCTTTTCTTTGTTTGCCAGAGAGTATTGATTTTATGTTTTTTTAGTTTTTTTATTTTATATATATTTATTATTTAACCTTTTTTGTGTAAATTTATATTGCATATATTTTTTATTTTTATTTATTTTATTTTATTGATTGTACCATTGTAAAATTTTTTGTTGTTTATTATATGTCAAGGATGGTTTTCGACCGCGCATGTCGAGTTTACACACGTTTTATGAGGTTGTCAAGTTTATACCAAAGGTGCACTATCATTTTGGTATGATTTTGCATATACACAATATGCGCTTATGTTTATGGGCTTGAAAATGATATGAGGGGTACCACTGCCCAGTTTTTTGGGGTGTTGCGTGTAGGTTGCGTAGAAAATGACATGTGTTGAGTTTACACAAGTGGTTTAAGGTGTCAAGTTCTTCAGACGGCGTATTTGGATTTTAATTAGTTTGGGTGTGATTTGGTTTATGAATACTTTTGACTTGGCTTGTGTGCTTGGGTTTCATATTAAGTGTACCGTTACTCAGTTGTATGCAAGTAATTAACGATAAAAATAAAAATTTGACTAAGAATACGTGTGTCGAGTTTACACAGGTGGTATAAGGTGAGGAGTTAATATGTGGGGCGCATTTTGTACAGAAACGGCATTATTGCAGAAGAAACGTTGGTACAAAAGAGATTTATTAGCTATTTTGGCGTTGTAGGTGTACCGTACTATAATAAGTGTCCAAGGTGAAAGAGGTAAGGCATTACACCTGGGGTTAACTTTATGATTTTTTGAAAAGATTGCAGAAGAATTCTATTTGTCTGTTATGGACAAAAAGCAAGTAGCATTGAAGCGTCTTTTCAAATGGACTTATTATGGCAAAACTTATTATGGCAAAACAATATTATTTTAAAGTTTCACCATGCGCGCCGGTTTCTCATTGGTTTTGTTTTCTTATTTATAACTAGATGTGATTTAAGACTGGGGATATTAGGTTGCGATAGGGATAATGTAAACATAGACGTGTGCCCCACATTGGAGATTTCAAGGGTTTACACGGTTAATTTTACAATAAGTGCAGACAAGGCAGCAACAAGTTTTATGTACACAATAACACAATATGTGTGGATTCATTATTAACTTTTGACATTGCTAAGTTGTGGACGGCAGAGTAATTATGTTAATATGACAGTGTGTGGTATTGATACTATATTGATAGTAGTTATTAGGAAATTAATATTGATAACTTAAATTGTAACATTAAGCAGTGTGGTTGTTATATTACATATATATATATATATTACATATATATATATATAGCACGAGGGAATTTTACATGACACAGTTTATTTGATACCAATTTTATATACAGCATGGCATTATGGGTAGGAGGTTAAAAATTGCTAAGGAGACTAGTGATAAAATAAACAAATTTTTATATTAATTTTATTATCACGGTTGGTTATGAGCGACTACAGTATAAAGACTTAGATATGGTTAAAGACAAACTATTAGCGTGATATGTACAAACAAAAGTTATATTGAGTTATATATATTTTTTATTATTTACAAAGTACTGGTATGATTTTATAGATTTTATAAATATACAATGGTTAAATTTTGTTAAACTGTAATATAATATGTGCACGTATAACTATTGACAATAATTTTAATACCTTAAATGCGATTAAGCAATAAAATGTATATATGTCTGTGAAATGTACATACAAGCAAAACACAAAATTATTTTACGGGGTACTATTTATATGGTTATATACATGAGTAAATATTACTGTAGCATTTAGATATATTTATTTTAGTAATAATAATAATATGAGAATAATAACATAGTTGCTCTTTTAAAGAAAATTTGGTTTAAATTTACAAAAACGATATTAACATAAATTTAAAATGAGGGTAAATCTTGATATTTACCCCCATGAGGGTGTCTCACCTAACTACCGATAAAAAGACTTAGCTATTTTAAGCTAAGTCTTTAACCCAAAAATACCTGGATCTACGTGCGATTTCCTTGATTAAAAAAATACTTGCATGGGCTACTGACGATTGGAGCCATTCCGCCATTGAATTATTATCTCAGTGCCGCCGAATTTGTCCTAACTCAAGGAAAGTGGTTGCTCAGCCAACAACCCCTTTCCGCTTAACAACAGTCCCTACCTAGATTGGCCTAAACCAATATCAGCTGTCCGCATCTCAAGTTAAATCAAGTAAAATAAAATCTTAGGTTAAAAAAAACTAACCCACAGGTCTTGCCGGCTAAATTGGGTCCCTATCAGGACGGTAGGATTTACACAACGAGTTCGGACTAAGTAAGCGCCCAATAATAATATGGAACCCGTTTTGCCCGCCAGACTGTGCGGAGCGAATTTGCTGTTTGAAATGGTTTTTTATTGCACGTGCCGCGACGGACGCGGTATAAGGTAATTTTGCATATGCCGTAAGATGAATTAAAATGAAATTAAGACAACGCGGATTCGAAAACTGGGCGGAATGGCAACTTAATACTAGCAAATATATTAAATTTTTAATTATTACGCCTGCCATGCACTCTCCGCCACATCAGTCATAACTACATGTAATTTTGCTAATAAATTTATTTACCCTCAAATTTGACTTTGTCTTAAAATTAAGAAAATTGGTCAAAAGACCACCAAAAATATATTCAACAAGATCGATGGGAAGACACATACAATACGCTAAAAGTTGCATATTAAACCCGTAGGATGCCGCGTCACATGTATAACATATATGCGACTGGTGCTCATTTTAGATTTTGAACAGGCATTACCTACAGAATAAGTCACAGCCATGTGTATTTCAAAAAACTCTGCTCAGGGGGGGGAGGGAAGTGTTCATGACGGCAAAATATCAGGAATAAAATAAACGACAGGGGGTGAAAGGCTAATTTGTAAACCATACAATAGGGGTGGAATAATTGCTACATTTAGAGGCTTATAAATGCATAAAGGAAAACAAAAAAACATAAACAAAAAAAATATTTAAAACAACATCTATCCATTGGTTAATTTTTGCAAAATTGTGTAACAAAAAGTTTTTCTAGGCTTCAAAAAAGGCTTGTAAATGCCACCTAAATCTTGCAAATTCCCTAAATGTTTGAAGGCTTATTGTAAGCTTAATATTAGGTTTTTTGAAACATACCTAAAATCTTTATTTAAAAAATCTTTACTAAAAAGTCTTTATTATTTGATGAATTTTACGTTTTTATTAGTTTTGAAAAAAATTTTAAAAAAGTTTTTGAAATTTGTGTTTGGCCCTCCTAGCCCCATCGGTAGGTCACCCCCAAAAAATTTTTAGGTCAAAAATTCTGGAAAAAAAAGCGTACATTTGGTGTATAGCTTGCGTTGGTGTTAGCCACACCTCAGGAGCATTGAGCGATTTTAAAATTAAGTGGGCCCCCATATTAAAAATCAGTGAAAAAACGCGAAAACCGGCCGCATTCAAACCGTCATAAAAACTCACGGTTTGCTCAAATTTTTGGGGAAAGTTTAGAAAAGTATGAACTAACAGTATATCAAACCAAGTGGGTTTTCTTATCTCGCAGTTTTAAAAAAGTTTTGATTTTCTGAGGCCAAGGTTTTTTTTACCGTATTGGCCGTGGTGATGGCGTCATTCATGAACATTATTTTTTAGTTTCAAATGACAGCTAAAAATCTAAGCTACTTACTGATATAGGAATAATTCGTTTGGCCATTGTTGAGATATGACGTTTTAAAGTTTACGTTTTGTCGTCAGTCTCAATCATTTTTTAACAGACTGTAGTTATGTTGAATCCAACATTGGTAGAACTTTATACTGCATGGTATAAATTCTACATTCTTATTAAATTAATGTGCCATTTTCATAAAGAAACTAGATTAAATAGTTTTTAAAAAAATGAAAACATATTTTGCTTTATTTGGTATTATGGTAACATATATTTTCTATTGCCAAATATAGTCCAAAGATTATAATTCTAACAAATAACTAACAAATACATATAATATGGCCAACTGATTCCAGATATCGTGAGACCATAATAAAGGATTACGATAAAAATTTATATGTACAAGAAGATCTCGAAAAGAATTTTTAAGATATAAGAACCCATTGATAAAAACCTATTTTTATAATGTTATAACTCAAAAAGGGCATGCTGTTTTTAATGGATTATTTTGAAAGCATTTTATAATAGCATACACCGGTATTACTTTTAAATAAAAAGTTGCACATTTTTCGGTATATTATATATTTTTGATAAAATATAATAGTATTTTTTATCTTCTGAATCAAATTTTTGTCAATTAAATATTCTTTGTTAAAACTAATTTCCTGTGATCTTTTTTACAAAATAAATTAAATTTTGCGTATAATTTTTTTATAGCTGAAGCGGGCCGGCGATGGATATTCCATATTGCCGCCTAATACCCTATATCAGCACTGTTGTTGATATAGAATTTTAGTCAAAAGCCCCACCCCTATCAGGGGATTTTAGGGAGCAGATGTGAGTTTTACATTTTTGTATGAGAATAATATATAATAATAATATTGAAAAGGAAATAACCAAAAAAAAAACAAAATTGTAAACTAAGGTAAACTAAATAATAATATGATAGTTAGATAGCATAAAAAGATCAATAGAGAAATAGAGGCAAAAGGACATGATAAAAGTGTAAGTTGAGAGTAACATGATCTGCCAAATGTAAAATTTTATATAACTTAACTTTAAAAGAGTTTTCTTTAAAAGTGTTTAAACTTTTGTATTACTTTAAAAATTATGGGCGATTCGGGATTTTTCCTAATAAAAAGTAATCTAATATTGCTAGGATCCTGTGGAATCTCAGCTGAAAACACGTCGGTATAGTAAACCTCATCTTCTGAAGAAATTTGATAATAATAATCTGTACCTAAAAATACATATAGAAATATAAAAATATAATATCAAAAAGTGTTTTGAAAGCTTTAAATAAAATAACAGACTCTAATTAATATTATTCCAAAAAATTATAACAGTTACAACAAATTTTATTGATCAGAGTAGTGTATGCTGTCCACATAAAATTTATACGCCCTTTTGCGGGCAACTTTATTTTTAAATTATGTGTTTTATACGAACCAATAAATGGCTAGTAATATTGCGCAAATAGATAATTAATAACTCATCAAAAGTGTTGGAGGACTTTTTTAGGAAACTTTTTTATTTTATTTTTTTTAACAAAATTGTTTTTTTTGTTTTTAGTCTAGACATACTTGGTATAGGTTCCACGCCATGAATTTCTATTCTTGTAAACTCTACAGAAGTGTGAAACTGCCGATTTGATTTAATTCCAAGTTGACATAAATCATCAGTTAATTCGCTATAATTAAAATAAAAAACAGCTTATAGAATAATTAATAGTATAAATTTATAATGAGGTATATATACTTATAATTATAAGTATATTTACTAACCTAAACCAGTGACATATCGGGTAGCATTAAGCCTGCCTCTGGAGTAGGCTGCAGAAAACTAAACTTTGGTACTTACATATACGTTTTATTGTGGAATAAGCGTGAATTATTTTTCAAAAATGTTTTTTTGTTTAATTAATTATTTTTTAAATAAAAGATTTACAATTTATTTGATTATGTTATATTTTAAATACATATCTATATACTAAAAACGCGTCACGATTCATAATAACTTGAACCATAAAGGCTGGTTCATACTTATGACAAAACGTCCTTTTGACAAAAGTCCTTTGGACTTTGTCCAATAGACAAATACAGCGTAAAAACGTCAAAGGACAACGTGTTCATACTTTCTTGTCTTTTGGATTTTGTCCTTTGGACAAAGTCCAAAAGACAAATTTTAAGTAGCATTCATACTTAGTCCAAGGGGTCCAAAGGACGTTTTGGCTTTTCTAAAAATTGTCCTTTGCACTTTGTCCAAAGGACGTTTTGTCATAAGTATTAACCAGCCTTAAGTTTTAATATTTTTCAAAATAAAACAAACTTTTTTTATTAATAAGAAAGTGAATACTAAAAAGTATTGAGAAAAAGAAGAAAAAAAAAACCCGAAACTAAAATACATAGAAAAACTTAAACAAAAATACAGTAAAAAGAACGTACAAAAAGATAATAAATTAACAGATTTAATGAAATGTTAAAAAAATAGATCTTAGCTCAAACACCTACCTCACTCCCCCACCAACCAGCCAACAGACCGACCCTCACCAACTCTATTTTTGTTTTTGCTCGTGCTTTGCAGTGATATATATATAATAATTCCTTAAAAAAAAAACATTATTTTTAAAAAAAAACACAAAAAACCATAAAATCTAAATATATTAAACTTTCTCTTAATGCAATTTAATGGTCGGTTCTCAAAAGATACCGAAAAACGTTATTTACTTACATTACTATGCTGTTTTTAGTATAATATTATATTCTTTGCAGTATTTTTGTTGACTTTATTCAATCTTAAACACAAATTTTTACTTTCTAAAATTAATGACAATATATTTAAATACTATATTGGATGTAGTTTACCCACAGTTACACCAAAAAGGGGTGTTGATTCTAAGAAGAAAGCGTCCGCTAATTCCTGGATTAAACGTTGATGGCACAATAACGTAACGTCCGCGACTCAAATTCTCAATTCGCAAAGAAATATACCGCCTGTTTACGATTTCTGACATTGTTGGCGGCAACGAACCAAGTGTGTGCAGTCGATGTTTTCTATTGTCTTCAGCCTACAGAAATAAAATTTAATTTATTCCTTATCTTAATTCTTCTCATAAAAATTAACCCTATGCCTTGTGCTTTGCGGACAAAGATGTTTTACAAAAAACGCAATCGTTCACGCAAGGATTGCAATTTTTCAACAAGGAAAATCTCCTGAATATGACTGCATGTTCCAATTGGGTTGAATAAATGCCTTGTAAAATATAACTTCATATTATTTGAATTTTTTCCCTAAAATTTATATCTGAATAATATTATTAAAGTTTAGCAGTAAATTTTTCGACTTTCTTCATATAAATTCTTTCTAAAATTTGCACCAAAAATCCATATTTAATAATCTTTTTTGTTAATATATCTTATTAAATGGATATGAAGTGCAACTAAAACCACCATAAAGATGCCCATGTTAAGTTCCACAATGTTGATATTGATGATGAGGATGTTTGCAGCTATCAATATTTCTAGCAATCTTTGTCTGCCATAATTTACCCACATTTTCTACATTTCCTATATAATTTGTGTATTGCTGCTCGGTTTATGTGCTTGAATCACCATCAGGCTCACCCGGTGGCACATAGTTGCTTTAAGTTTTAAAAACATTAAACGTTCAATTATTAATAATAGAAAGAATATATAACATAAGAAAATGTCCAAATATACACTAAAGTTTTGACCAAAATCTTGCCAGAAAGTCGTACTTGCAAACTTTCGTGCGACTTTTTTAGCAAAAATCTGCCGTTTCTGCTAGTTTTCCTGCGCTTTAACACAGTGTTAGTTTTTTGCAGTGGGGACTGCGACTTTTTTTGCACTTAATACTGCTTAACTCGAACTGCGATTATTTTAGCACTGCGTGTCTGGCTGCACAAAAAACAAACTATGGTAGTCATTTTCAATGGAGTAAAATTCGAAAGTTGTTTTATTTAGTTTTAAAAAGTCAGAAAGTTAATTTATTTCATTAAAATTAAAAAAAATTGGCATCTTAACGTAACAAAACGACTTTTATACATTTAAACACGATATTTTTGATCCAATTTGTTTTTATTTTTTTGTTGTGTAGCCAGTTTGCAGTGCTGAAATAATCGCAGTGCGAATAAAGCAGTATTGAGTACAAAAGAAGTCGCAATACCCACTGCAGAAAAACTAACACTATGTTAGAAATCGCAATGTGGAAAGCAAATGGCGGATTTTTGTTAGAAAAGTCGCACAAAAGTTTGCAAGGGCAAATTTTCTACCAAAATGTTGGTCAAAAATTTGGTGTACAGTTGAACATTCTCTTATGTTATATATTCTTGAGTAAGACAATTAATGAATTTTAATAGGCTGATTGAAATCAAGGCTGACTCATTTTTGCGCGTTTTTTGTTGCGTGACATTCGTGTTTTAAGCTTTTAAAGAATTTGCTGTGGGAATAATTCAATAAAAGAGAAAAAACAGGATGAGGAGAATGAATGAATTCCAATTCACATTCTAGCAAAAGACAAAACTAAATTTTGGAAAAAAGTCTTATATTAAAATGAATAGTATAAAACTACAATAAGTCTAAAAACTTGCGCTCTGCGCTCTTCCCTGATGCTATAATTCTGGCGGCCGTGGGCCGCCGGATATTATCTTCAGATCAGTGTAAGTGAGTAAATGAGTAACTTCCTAATGCTTTCTATGATTTTGAATAACTCGGCCGAATCAACCCTATTTTGAACATACACAACTGTCGAATTTGGAACATATACAACTGACAACGGAAAATTGATTGATAATCCCAATTTTTTGATCTGAAAAATTGTGCAGTCAATCATGACGTATATGCAAATTGTGTTTAAAACATTTATAACTCGGCTGAATAAAATCTATTTGACTTGAAATTCGGAAAATAGATACAACTGACAACGGAATAGATACAACTGACAACGTAGAATCGATTAATAAACACGATTTTGTGATCTGACAAATTGTGGGGGCGATCATGACGTATATGCAAATTTTATTTAAAACAATAAATTATAACTCGGCCGAATAAAATTTATATGACTTGAAATTCGGAACATAGAAACAACTGACAATAGAAAATCCATTGATAATCACGATTTTGTGATCTGACAAATTGTGCGGGCGATCATGACGTATATGCAAATTGTGTTTAAAACAATTATAACTCGGCTGAATAAAATTTATTTGACTTGAAATTCGAAAAATAGATAAAACTGACAACGTAGAATCGATTAATAATCACGATTTTGTGATCTGACAGATTGTGCGGTCGATCATGACGTACATGCAAATTTTATTCAAAATAATTATAACTCGGCTGAATAAAATCTACGACTTGAAATTCGGAACATAAATACAACTGAAAACAGAGAAGAGAATCGATTGATAATCACGATTTTCTGATTTGACAAATTTTTCTGTCAATCGAGATATCTGATGTCAGATGCAAGCTTTTTGCAGACGATGTGAAACTATATCATATCCGACCTCAAAACTTTAAGAACGACATTCTTCAAGAACCAGTAAATAAACTTATTAAGTGGTCACAAAAATGGCAACTACAGTTAGCTCCTCATAAGTGCTCTGTGGTTTATTTGGGTAATAAAAATCCTGAGTTTTCTTACTATATCGATAATATTCAAATACCGTTAAGTAAAGAAGCACGTGATTTGGGTGTAATGGTATCAAACACCTTAAAACCAACTGAACATTGCAACATTATGACCAAAAAGGCATTCAAAATAGTTAAAATAATTTTTCAATGCTTTCAAACAAGCAATGTAAATGTATTACTTACGGCATTTAGAAGTTATATTTGACCTATTTTGGAGTACTGTACACCTGTGTGGTCTCCTTATTTATTAAAAGATATTGATTGTATTGAAAATGTGCAACGATTCTTTACTAAAGGTAAACCCAACGTGGCTGCAACAGTTATTCTTTGGATTAAAATATGCCCCCATTATAAGTAACAACTCAAATCACAAAAATCTAACGTCACTTTATGCTGATAAAGTGACGTCAGATTCTCGTGATTTGAATAGTTATTTAATGAACATTTTTTAATCCGTGAAACAACTGTTGCAGCCACGTTGGGTTTATCTTTAGACGCCTATTTGTCAAATGTGGATTAAATCGATCAGCGAACTATGTTGAAAGGTTAAAAAAGCTTAAATTAGAATCCTGGGAGGAAAGAAGAATTAAATTTGAGCTTTTTATGTGTTTTTCTATTGTAAACCAACTAACTGATCTCTCTTTCGATAGCTTTTTTGAGTAGGGTACTTACTTGGGCAAAAATGACCATAATAAAAAAATTATTAATTCCATTAGCTAACAAAGACATATTTTTTAACTCTTTTTTTAAGAGTAGCAATAATTTGGAATGATTTACCTGAATTTGCCATCAATTCAACTAATTTAAAAACTTTTAAAAGTAAAATTAAACTAATAAAATTTGACAATATTACTAAATTTGACAGGCACATTTAGTAGTCTTTGGACTCTGCTTTCTTCCCTTTATTTATTTTTTATTAGTTTTCATATTTTTAAACCCTATACAAATCGTACTTATAAATACATATCTATTTTGTATTTTATTTCGCATTTATGTGTTTATGTTATTTCATTTTTATGATATAGGCACCTTGCAATGAAACGCAGTTTATACATAAAGTATGCAATATACATAAGCGTCACCATAATGGATAATTACCGTACTCCTACTTATCTTTCGTAGTATGCAGATCAACCGGTCGAAATTTCGCGCGCTTTTTATCGGTTGATCTGCATACTAAGAAAAGATAAGTAGGAGTACGGTAATTATCTATTATGGTGACACTTATGTATATTGCACACTTCATGTATAAACTGCGTTTCAGTGCAAGGTGCCTATATGTATTTACAATGTATGTTTTTAAACTTGCTTGTATAAATAATTTGTACTGATTTTATTTTATATTTTTTAAATTTTTTAGTAACATGTATGAAAATGTTTTTGAAAATGAAAATGAAAACTCCATGATTGAGGCTAAATCGCTCCGTGGCGCTTCCCTACCACATTAAACACTCAAAATTATTTAAAATAAATGGCACTAACTATAACATTTTAAAAAATAATTTAAGTCTTACATTAATTCATATATTTTTTACTATAAATTCTAAATTAAATGACGAATTTTGGTCACATACGACACTTTTATATAAGCAATGGTAAGATTGACATCAGCATTAAATTTCACTATTTTAAAATATGACATACAAAGGAACACTTAAAAATTTTTATAAATATTTTTATATATGGCACACGTATGAATACCATGGACTATTTGTGTATAAAAAATACCTTACTTGAACACAGAGTATTCCGATATGGGTATATTTAACTGTGGAATTCTGTTTTTTTTTGTGGCGTATATTCGGTTGCAGAAGGGATATTACAATAGGAGTTTTGCAATCCCCCAAAACGTCGAAATAGTATTGTGGATTATTCATTCGCGTTGCATGATTTGGACACCCACCCGCTCGGTCATAAAGATGTCCTTCTCCTGGTTCTAAACATTAATTTATATGTAAATACTCTTTTTTTCAATTTTATAGACGCATTCCCCTTAACTGCGCTCCGCTCGCAAAAATAGAAAAATCAATAAATTACTATGTTAAAGTATGTTCGAAGTCTCGAAAAAAAAATTTGATGCGCTCCTGAAAATTTAAAAAAAATCCGTAAGAAATTTAAAAAAAACTAACAAAATACTGAAAATACATGTTGAAATTAATGTTTTGTTCGCAAAAGTTGCCATAACTTGTGCAATATTGACGCTATTTCAAAAACCAAACTATCGTTTTGTTTGCATGAAAACAAACAGCAAAATGATGTTTTTATCAGAATATTATATTCCTCTCATTGTTATCAGTATTTTGCAATTCCAATTACAAAAAAAACAAATAACAGCCAATAAAATATCAAATTTGATAATACACTATGTTGTTGGGTTTAAATCAAAATAAAATGATGGTTTGGTTTTTAAAATAAACTTAATATTGCACAATTTATACAGCTTTTGCGTACAAGATTCATTGCAACATGTATATTTTCAGTATTTATTACTTTTTTTAAAAAAAATTTCTTATAAATTTTTTTATATTTTTGCAAGCGGTTTTTTTAAGAGAGATGTGGTCATAAGAATATTTTTGGGTGATTTAGTTTTCCAATTGAAGAACTTAACAATTTCATATTTAAAGTGCTTAAAGACAAAAAACCCAAATGTTGAATTTTAAGTGATTAAAAAACAGTTTTTGGAATTTATTGGTATTTTTTAGCAGTGAATTTTAAAAACTATAAAAGTTTTTAGATCTCAAAAACCGATTTTAAATTACCCTAAATAACCTTTTACTTTTGTCCTGTGATTTTTTCGTGACGTGTGTTACCATGTGTGACGTGTGTTGTCAAACGGTAATTAATGATATGAATTGACGCAAATGGTGATAAAATAACTTTTTTCCATTAATTTGCTTAAATTGAAATAAATTTATTAATTGGTGTGAATAAATAAATGAATTTCATTCCAGGATAAAACATTTTGTGTCTACTTTTAAAAAACATTAAGCGGTGTATAATTTTTTACCCCACTTTCCATAAAATGGATAGGTAGTGTAATTGTCTTTAAATCCAGGGGTTCCAAACAAGTGACAAACGCTTATCGTCGTAAAATATTTGCAAAAATCATTCCATTCCATCCTATAAAAACACTTTTAATTAACGGTTTGGAGTTTATTAAAGGTCTGGCTGGGGTTTGTTGTACGAAACTATAAAAATTATGAAAAATATGTAATACTATAATATATAGTATTATATATTTTTGCTTATATAATATTGCGATTTGTTTTTGACAAAACTTGCACATTTTTTAGTTTTTTTTGTTTTTGAATCTCTCTCTTTTTCTCTATCTTTCAAAATATATATATATATATATATATATATATATATATATATATATATATATGATATATATATATATATATATATATATGCTATATATATATATTCAGCTAAGATGCTGTTATGTTTTAAACAAAAAGTTTACGTTTAATTAAAACAATTGTTGTCAAAAATAATTAAATAAAACAAAACGTATAAGACTCGGTGTATCAAAGATACTTATTACAGATATTATAATTAATGTAAAACGATCCTAAATCAAAACTTTTTCGTCTATAAAAATTATAAATTAGTTTTTAACATGAAACCTGACTGTATTAAAAAAATAGTTTTGTTAGTTTACTCAATTTTTTACAACTGAAATAACCCCTTATTAAGTTCTGTAGCAATATCAGTATATAGAAAATTAATATCAATATGTTATGAACAAAATTTTTATATAAAAAATCAGTGAGGTGTTATTATTAAAAAACAATGCTGATTAGATTTTTGCCTTTCTCGGCTTGTTCATTTATTTTTATCATTAAAATATATGTAAAATAAAATCAAAAGACTCAAGTACAATTTAAATGGTACTACTTCTTCTTTCAAGGTACCATTTAAATGGTATGTTTTGCGGTTTGTTCTAAGTGTCTCGTTTTATTTTACATTTAAAATTCCGTCGTAATCCACAATTAGGTTTTTTAAACTATATAATATTTGTACAAAGCAAAACAGGCTGGTCATACAAGACGAAGATTCCCGCGGGAAACACTAGAAGAAAAAACTTGGGCAAACATTCCATATGTGCAAGAAAAAAATTAAAGTACCACAGAGAGTCTAATTATAGGCAACTTGCACTGGAACTCGATTTATACATAAAGTATGCAATATACATAAGTGTTACCATAATGGATAATTACCATATCTCCTACTTATCTTTTGTAGTATGCAGATCAACCGATCGAAATTTCGCCCGCTTTGGTGACTCGCTGTTTATTGCATACTTCATGTATAAACCGAGTTCCAGTGTAAGGTGCCTATAAATAATACAAACTGTCATAGGGAAATGGATTAGGCCAGAGTAACTTTTTGAATTTTTAAATTCTTCCTCTAAAAAATTCTAATATTCTTGTTAATGCATGTTTCCTCTTGTGTACGATCATGTCCAAATATTAGTCTGTTCCGTCAACAGGAAATAATAGGGCTAAGGAAACTTTTAGATAAGGATTAAGAGAAGTTGACGTACTTGTCAGGTTCTTAAAAAGCATTTTTTTTATTTTTTAAAGGCGAAAAAATTGTGATTTAGGATGGTTGGACATACTATGATATCTGTAATAAATATCTTTGATTTACTGGATCTAATTCGTTTTGTTTTACACTGTATTTAATTATATTTGACAGCAATTATTTTTTATTATACGTAAATTTCCTTGTATAAGTGACAGCATTTAGCAATATATATATATACATATATATATATATTTATATATATATATATATATATATATATATATATATATATATATATATATATAGAGAGAGAGAGAGAGAGAAAGAGAGAGAGAGAGAGATTTAAAAGAAAATAAAAAAAACACAAATTCAAAAACAAACCGAAACTAAAAAAAATACACAAGAATAAAATAATATATTTTTTATATAGTTCCATACAACAAACCCCAGTTATATCTTTAATAAACTCCAAACTCTTAATTAAAAGTGTTTTTATAGGATGGAATGGAATGATTTTTGCAAATATTTTACGACGATGAGCGTTTGCCACTTGTTTGGAACCCCTGGATTTAAAGACAATTACAGTACCATTCCATTTTATGGCAAATGGGGTAAAAATTATACACTGCTTAACGTCTTTTAAAAGCAGGCAAAAACGTCTTTTAAAAAACGTTTTATCCTTAATTGAAATTTATTTATTTATTCACACCAATAAATAAATCCATTTTAATTTAGTCAAATTAATTGAAAAACGTATTATTTTATCACCCTCTGAGTCAATTCAAATCACTTATAAACAAAGTTTGATAACACACGTCACACAAAAGTAAAAGGTTGGATTTACAGATAAAAGACTTACAGGACAAAAGTAAAAGGAAAAATTTTGGGTAATTTAAAACAGGTTTAAAACAAATTTTTAAAAAAATCATATTTTGTTTTTAGAGCTCAATTGTAAAAAACTGCAAAACAATTCCAAAAACCGCTCTTAAATCACTCAAAATTGAACGTTCGGTTTTTTTTTATTTTTTCAGTACTTTAAATATGAAATTGGTTATGTTCTGCAACTGAAAAACTGAATGACCCGAAAATATTCTTATGACCACATCTCTCTTAAAAAAACCCCGCCTGCAAAAATATAAAAAAATTTATAAGAAATTTTTTTTAAAAAAAACTAATAAATACTGAAAATATACATGTTGCAATGAATCTTTTGTACGCAAAAGCTGTCATAAATTGTGCAATATTAAGTTTATTTTAAAAACCAAACCATCATTTTATTTTGATTTAAACGAACAACATAGTGGTGTTGTCAGAATTTGATATTTTATTGGCTGTTATTTGTTTTTTTTTGTAATTGGAATTGCAAAATACTGATAACAATGAGAGGAATATAATATTCTGATAAAAACATCATTTTGCTGTTTGTTTTCATTCAAACAAAACGATAGTTTGGTTTTTGAAATAGCGTCAATATTGCACAAGTTATGACAGCTTTTGCGAACAAAACATTAATTTCAACATGTATTTTCAGTATTTTGTTAGTTTTTTTTAAATTTCTTACGGATTTTTTTTAAATTTTCAGGAGCGCATCAAATTTTTTTTTCGAGACTTCTAAAAATACTCCAACATAATAATTTATTGATTTTTTCGATTTCTGAGCGGAGCGCAGTTAAGGGAATGCGTCTAGCAAAAATTGAAAAAAAGAGCATTTACATATAAATTAATGTTTAGAACCAGGAGAAGGACATTTTTATGACCGAGCGGGTGGGTGTCCAAATCATGCAACTCGAATGAATAATCCACAATACTATTTCGACGTTTTGGTGGAGTGCAGAACGCATATTTTGATATCCCTTGTGCAACCCAATATACGACGCGAAAAAAACCAGAACTCCACAGTTAAATATACGTGTATAGGAATACTCTGTGTTCAAGTAAGGTATTTTTGATACACAAATAGCCCATGACTGTGATACGGGTGCCATATAAACAATTTTTCATAAAAATTTTCAAATGTGCCTTTGCATGTCATATTTTAAAATAGTGAATTTTAATGTTGATGTTAATCTTTATGTGTGACCGAAATTCGTCCTTTAATTTAGAATTTATAGTAAAAAATATATGAATTAATGTAAGATTTAGATAATTTTTTAAAGGTAATTTAGTTAGTGCCAATTATTTAAAATAATTTTAAGTGTTTAATGTGGTACGAAACGGAAGCGGCACGGAGCGATTTAGCCTCAATCATGGAAGTTTTCATTTTCATTTTTCAAAAACATTTTCATACATATTACTAAAAAATTTAAAAAATATAAAAGAAAATCAGTACAAATTATTTATACAATAGGAAGATTAAAAACATACATTGTAAATACATATAAGCACCTTGGTGAAACGAGTTTATACATGAAAGTGTGCAATATACATAAGTGTCACCATAATAGAATAATTACTGACAAATTTCTTGACGTATCTTTTTCTTAGCAACGGATACCAACCGATAAAAAGCGCGCGAAATTTCGACCGGTTGATCTGCATACTATGAAAGATAAGTAGGAGTACAGTAATTATCCATTATGGTGATGCTTATGTATATTGCATACTTTATGTATAAACTGCGTTTCATTGCAAGGTGCCTTATATCATAAAATGAAATAAACATAAACACATAAATGCGAAATAAAATACAATAGCAATATGTATTTATAAAAGTACCATTTGTATAATGTTTAAAATATGAAAACTAATAAAAATAAATAAAGGGAGAAAAGCAGAGTCCAAAGACTTGCTGAATGTGCCTGTCAAATTTAGTAATATTGTCAAATTTTATTAGTTTAATTTTACTTTTAAAAGTTTTTAAATTAGTTGAATTGATGGCAAATTCAGGTAAATCATTCCAAATTATTGCTACTCTTAAAAAAAGAGTTAAAAAATATGTCTTTGTTAGCTAATGGAATTAATAATCTTTTTATTATGGTCATTTTTGCCCAAGTAAGTACCCTACTCAAAAAAGGTATCGAAAGAGAGATCAGTTAGTTGGTTTACAATATAAAAACAAATAGAAAGGTCAAATTTAATTCTTCTTTCCT
>JASAMX010015200.1:0-10481 GCA_030248175.1 Microlaimidae sp. YZB2_3
GGACCTTTTTTACAAGCAGTTTGTTCTAAGTGTCTCATTTTTTCTTTATTATATATTTTTGGTAGTAGAGCGCAATGAAAAAAAAGGCAACATTATAAAAAAACGCGTAAATTAAACCATCTAAAGTTCTTCTTCTTCTTTAAAGTTCTTCTTTAAAACATATGATTCATAAAACGCGGCCATATAATCGCATAATCGCGGTCATATATATCGTATATCCCTTTGTGTATATACATTTTCCGGTGTATCTATGTATTCAAAAGGAGGATGAACCCGAAAGCTTGGAAACATAAAAAGTTGCCAGTGATAATGTAACCAATTCTAGCTGGCGTTTTGTGTGACTTTTCTGGGAAAAATCTGCCATTTACTGCTAATTTTCTCGCGCTGCGATTTTTAACACAGTGTTAGTTTCCTTGCAGTAGAATGTGCGACTTTTCTTGAACTCAATGCTGCTTTATTCGCACTGCGATTACGTTTTGCAACAAAAAAGACACTTTGCGCATGTGCGACTTTTCTAGCAAAACTTGGTTCAGAAATTTAGTGTACAGTCTGACAATTTCTTGTGTTATATATTCTTTTTATTAATAACAAAACGCTCTTCGAAAGTTATAACATTGCATAGCTAAGACTTTAAATTTTTAAAGCTAATATTTAAGATTTAACTTGAAAAAAGATTTAGGATCGATGAAGTTGAACGAACGTGAAGCTGAAACTTGGGGCCAAAAATAGGGAGTTTAGAAACATAAGAGGGGATCTTGGAGACGTAAGTTTGGAATATAGAGCCAAAAATAAAAATGGCTAAAATCTATATCTACAGTGTAAGCGTAAGCGAAGCCTAAATCTAAGCCCACACCATTTTTAAGGGCTCCAAATTTCCATTTTTCGGGACTCCAAGTTCCCAAAAATTTTCAACTGCTCCAAGTTTCTTACTTGCGGCTCTAAAAACCCCTTACCTGAAAAAGTCATGGGATAGCCATGGAAAATACTTTTAAAATACAGCAGGAAAAGGTGCGTTTTCCCCGGGCGATTGTTTAGACAAACAAATCATTATATTTTTATGGTCTACATTTTTTCACTTAGTGAGCAACCAAACGTGCTAGATGCTAATTTACTACAGTTCGCTTACGTCCACCTCAGATCAGTCCCTAGTACTTTTGTATAAAAATACGCCTGGAAGAAAAACGCCCTTTTTCTTGTTTTATTTTAAGAGCACTTTTATGGCAATTTGATTTGTTATTGAGTTGTTTCACGCACATTCATAGTTTATGCATGACAACTAATTAATCAACTAACATAATCAATGTTTATTTGAAAAGATTTAGTTTTACTGATACTGATATTTTTGTTTATTACAGATTTTTTAACTTAAATTTTTTTGCTTCTAAATTAATTTAAAAATTCTAATTAGAAATTAAGTTTTTAAAAACCACGGGGGGATACAGCTTCATGATCTGCATTTACCTTTTGTGTTCAAACGAAAATTAAACTTTTGTTGAGGCTTTTAAATGACAAATGTAATGGCAGATTTTAAGCTAAACTTGCAGACTTAAAAAACCTATGCAGATTTTCAAATACACATAATATGCACGGCGCAAATACTATTTTTTACTAGTAGCCGCCACATCTTAGCAACTTCATGACTATAACGTACAACGTTTTTTTAAACTGTGCGCTATGTTTGGATTTTTTTGGTTTATTTCTGGAACAGTTATAACCACTACTTGCGAGTGTTACTATATATACATAGGCACCTTGCACTGAAACGGAGTTTATACATGAATGCATGTATGCAATATACATAAGTGTCATCATAATGGATAATTACCGTACTCCTACTTATCTTTTCGTAGTATGCAGAACAACCGATAGAAAGCGCACGAAATTACCGTATCTCCTACTTATCTTTTCGTAGTATGCAGATCAACCCTCAAAAGCGCGCGAAATTTCGATCGTATTATCTGCATACTACGAAAAGATAAGTAGGAGTACGGTAACTATCCATTATGGTGACAACTATGTATATTGCATACTTCATGTAGAAACTCAGTTTCAGTGCAAGGTGCCTATATGTGACGACCCAAAATAGAAGCGAAAATAACCAGGCGCTGAATAATTTAGACAGTTCAATTTATTGAAAAATTTGGCCGATACAGGAATTGAACCCGTAACTTCCATAGTCGACTCTGGCGTGCTATCCATTACACCTTAGGCGGGACAAAGAAAGAAGAAAGATAATCGCCTTTTATTAACCTTGCACTTTGAGTTTTCACAGAAGGGACACAATGTGTCACACCTTCCCACCAAGAGAAGAGCTGCTCTCAGCCTCTTCGATTAAATCCACACACCTCCACCAGCCCCATCAAGCCCGTCTATCTTCCGTAGAACGGGGGGGTACACTGGTATACATACCAGGAGGGAGGTGTGTATCGGCCACCAAATATGTGACGACCAAAAGTAAAAGCGAAAATAACCGGGCACTGAAAAATTTAGACAGCGAAATTTATTAAAAAATTTGGCCGATACAGGAATTGAACACGTAACCTCCAAAGTCGACTCTGGCGTGCTATCCATTACACCCTAGGCCGGACAAGGAAAGAAGAAAGATAATCGCCTTTTATAAACCTTGCACTTTGTGTTTTCACGGAAGGGACACAATGTGTCACACATATATAAGAATTAAAAAAAATAGAGTTACTATGAAAGCTAAAATAGTAAATTGAATGTATGCATCCGAGATCTTTTTTTCACAGCTAATATGTTTTTATAGGTTTTTTCTAATTTTTTTTAAAATACTGCATCAAATTTAGGACACGTCAGGATTATAAGGACCCTCAAAATGTCATAAAGTATTTGTGATCACGTCATATATGTTTTGCTCTGTGGGAATGGTTGTGGGAGAAGCTAATAGAATCACTTTTAGCCAAGTATTGCTTGGGAAAAAATCAATCTGCAATGGAAAAATTAATCTCTTTTTTTTCATAAGCACTAATTGGCTAGGAGTGATTCTATAACGTTATAACTATGTAAAAAATAGTAAAACTGAACAATTTCCGTTTAAATGGGAGGGTTTTGACCATCGTGGAATTTATGAATTTGTTTGAGGTTGTATTTGTTTTTTTTTTCTACAGTATGTTTACAAGTAAATAAAAAAAAATTGAATTTATGGAATTAAAGCAAATGTTACAATTTACTAAAACTTGTTTATTGTTTTAATTTTACACTATACAGTAACGCTGTTTTGAGTTTTCTTAAAACACATTTTTCTTAATTAACGCATCAAATTACTTTTAAAACAACTTTAAAACAACCGGTTTTACTTATAATACGAAAGAAAAAACTTTTATCTGTTAAATTAACCCTTTGCGATTGCGAAGTTAGACATTAAGCTTAACAATCTTGCCAAAGCAGGGTTTACGTTAAATTATGGTCCTTTTTGATTGCTAATATTAACATTCTACTGCACAGGTGCGTTTGTTTTCCGCGTTTAGACGCGCTATTTGGCCAAGAAAATTAAGAAAGGATTAAAGCAAATTATCAAAAACAAACCGAAAGACTGATAAATTTTACAAAAAAATTTTATTTTATTGTGATAACGTTTATTTTTTTTCTTCTAAACGCTGGTTCGTGCTACACCCATTAGGGCTTATGAAGCAACCCTTATGAAGTATATTTAGAACGTACATAGGATATTGGACACAAGAAATATCTTAGAACGTAGGATATTGGACACAAGGAATATCACTTCACTCTATAACGTATGATCAAAGACTTTTCAGTTGTTTTTGTATTGAAAGTGATATAATTTTGTCGCTAAAATGGCTAGTTTGTACATGTAAATCTTTGAGCCACACAATTTAAGCTTTTAGTGGTTTTTTTAGTGTCGTTTAAAACCAACAAAAAGCTAAACACGTTTGTGAGTCTATGTAAGACAAAAACCTTTGGAAAACTCCAAAAATCCACACGAAAATTTCCCAAGTTCCTCCACCCCAAGAGACAGAAGATAAACGGTGTTTTGTGTAACTTGCATAAATGGCTGACTGTGCCGGCCCTGGGTTGATATTTCACCTTTTTAGATTTTTAAATCTTATATCTAAGTCTTTTAATTTGTTGTTAAACTTCTGAAACTCAATTTAGAAAAGCCAATTTCTTTATAAACCCTTTTTGTACAGTGCTGAGAACAATTGCGCTATAGCCGAATGGTAAGGGCTGTCGTCTCTTTCAAGTTCAAGTTCAATAAAAAATTGTGTACGATCTGTACGCGGTTATTAAAATTCATATTTTTGGTTTGAAAGCGGCTAAAAAGTATGCTTGCTACAGCTAAAAAATGATAACAACCATCACAGTGTCCTAATACAAAAAATTTAAAGAAGCTAAAAAAATACAAAAACTCATCGATCTTTTGCTTCTTTATTAATATTCAATTTTTTATTTAAGGAAGTTTATCATTATTTTTTTTATTATACCTTATAAACCCTAAAGACAGCTCTCAAAGCTGGTTCCAATAGGTAAGAAGTAAGACGGAGGCAACGAAACCTTCTTCGGAAGCAGGTGAGAGGCAAGGTTAATGCAGTTAGGAGGGAGCAAAAATTGTTTTAACGACAAGTAAAAGGTAGAGTGAAGGCAGCAAAAACTGCCTCAGAGGCACGTACAAAGAAGGCGGCAGTGCTTCCTATGTTAAATGATATACATTTGACGACCTAGGTTAGGAGGCAATTAGATCTGCTTCAGAGGCAAATAAGAGGCAGGAGGCGGGTTAGATTGTAATTTATAATGTAGGTTAGGTAGAAAGCAGGTTATAGACAGGTAGGAAGGAAGCTGCAAAATTTGCAGTAAAAACAGGTTAAAACCTTTTTTTTTTTTAAAAGCACCCCGTCCTTACCGGGATAAAATACATTTTAATATCATCGGCGAATAGTTTGCATGTTACATTTGTACTATTATTATCCACTAAGTCTTTTGAAAAAATTGGACCAAGCACCAAACATAAGAGCTCAGAAACCCTTATCAACCAACAATATTCAGTCGTAATTTTTATGTGGTTTCGGCTTTAATTAAAACATTGTTAGATTATTCACACACTTGTTCAATTTGATAAACAGCAGTTAAGTTTTAAAAACATACTTAAACTTGAAAAAAGATATAGTTTTTAAAAGCCTGCTGGACTGCTGAATGGTTTTCTATTTTACTTAAATGACAGAATATTGTTTTTGGATAAACATTTCCAGATAATAATTGATTTTTAAACATCAGCGATTTCTGCAGCTTCTCCCATAGGTCCTTGCATGCTTAACAAAGTCAATCGCATTCTGTTTCGGTAACGCTTCAAAATTACATCCACTAATCTTAAATAATAATTTATAAAAAGGGAGCAATTATTCCGGTATAACACTCAGAATGCAGATAGTTAGCTTTAGACTTTTTAAGGTAGAACTTCACAGTTTTGAACACTTGGAGTACAAGTCGCATATCATCATAAATATTAATTTTTGGCCCATAAAAGTGGGGTGCTATAAAAAATTAAGACTGTGCTATCCAGTGGTTATAAAAACATAACCGAAAAGTTTGTCCAGTTCGCAACTAATATCCATGGATTCTACCTCTGAAAACCACAATAAGGCTTTTTAAAAAAAAATTGATTCGTTATTTTTGGGCGCAATTTTATAATAAATTAGGGTAATATAGGGGGCAACTTTCAGAGATGGTTTGGGTTCAAAATTTTTTTTAAATTGCAAAAAAGACTTTTTTTTTACAAAAATATATAGTAAAAAAATCCTGAAGTCCTTTTTTAATCGTTTATAATAAAAAAAATGGTAAAAGCCTAATCTAACTATTTCCAAACTTTCGTTTAAAAATAACGAATTAATTTTTTTAATTTTCGTTTAATTTTTTTCTAATTGACGCCGAGAAACTACATTTTGAACCATTCCTTTCAAAGTTGCTTTTAATTGAAAATCTCAGCTGACCTAGTAGCCCAGCTGACCTAGTAGCCGAGTGCTTAGTGCGTCGCGCTTGAATCTTTGGATCCATGGGGTCGAGTAGTCGCTCGACCATATTTTTAACGCCGAAAAATTTTTTTTTTAATTTTTATCTTTTTAATTTAAAAAAAATGTTTTATTATTTAAGATACGCTAAATAGAAAATGAAAAAATAGAATATTTTTGGTAATAAACTTTATTAATGTTTTGTATTTTTGACATGTATTTTATTGATGTTATTTTATGATTGTGGACTATAACATTTTTTACAGAAAAATGAATGTCAAAAATTGAATCAGCAGGTCAAACTACGTATAGTAAGATGTAATTCAAAAAGATTTGTCGTCAAAAAAAACTGTGAAGTTCTACCTTAAATCAGATTACCTTGCTTAATTATGCTACAATAATTTTTTTAAATAAAAAAAACGAAAGAAACAAGACGCATTTTTTCAAAAAAAAGCAAAACAAAAAAAAACAAAAAAACAAACAAAACTATAAACTAACAAGCCTGCAATTTAAAAACTGCACCGCTAACACGGAAAAGTTACGGAAGAAAATATAGCAATTCTAATATTTGCAAAGTAAAAATCTGGGGTAAAATTTAAAATTATATTCACCAATATGTGTTTTGGTTGTGTTTTATACTGTTTTTTGGGCTTATAATAATTATGCATATTTTCTCGAAAAGTTGCTGTAAAAATGAACTACAGGTTTTTTTACTTTGTTACTAACAAAACGCGGTAAGATTAAATTTTGTGTCTAATTTTACTCTGCGAAAGCTTAGTGAAATGGATAACCAGAAAAAAACTAGCTATAGCTGATTGATTTTCTTAAAACGAAATAACCACACAATTTTATTATAAAAATAAAATATTATTCCTTCCTAACACTGTGAGGTCAATCAGCCAGCAGGTCGGAACCCTCAGTGACTGTGAGCTTTGGGGGAGATGGGCATATATGAGCATTGACCGGCAAGCTAGGGGGGTCCAGGAGGGTGCGTACCCCCCTAGGTTTTTAGGGGGGGGGGTCGACCTGGGTGGTAGACCAGTTTGAAATTCAGAGGGGGTCCGGTTTCTAAACAAAGTTACATTAAATTAATTATTTAACTTTTTTAGCACTAATATAGAAATTTATATACTAAAATAGGCTATTTATGTATTAAAAGAGTACGAAAGTACTGTTTTTTTACTACAAAACCGTGTTTGTGACAGTAAATTTTGACCTAAATTCATACCCAAAATTTGGCTCCGAAGGGGGTCGATTTAGAATTTCAGAGGGGGGTATGGTGTCAAAATTTAAAAATTTTGGGTGGAGGAGGGAGGGAAGGGGAGTTCCCCCTGGAGTTTTTCTAGAGGGGGGTCCGAAATTTCGAGGCTAGGGGGTATACCTTCCCCTCTACGCTCATGTATGGAGATGGGACGCGGAGGAAGTTTGGATTTTTTTTGGAGGGGAGTGGATGGGCCAAACTGTTGGTGGCGCAAAGTGGAAAGGAGAGGGTGGGACTAAACTCGTGAACTGAACTGGAGCAGAACTTCCACAAATACAATCTATGTTTGAAACTTCCTCCATTCCTCCCCATTTTGGACGAACTTACAGATTTATGAAATTAAAGATAAATGTTTTTTTCTTTAGTGCAATATAAACTCACTGTCTGTCCGCTTGTGCCATGTGCGAGCTCCTGGCTTGTCGCAGAAGTTGTTTACTTTTAGAAGTTAAGTAGCTTGATACCGATTCCTCGAACGCCATGCAGTCAGCCACAACCTAAACACACACCACTTCTGTTTTTTTTTAAATTAAAACTTCTGTACCATTTTGCTTTGATATACTGAGGGGGGTGCTGGTAACCAAAACTAAGCGAGAAGGTCCGAAAAACTCAAGCGGGCTCATCTCCAAGTTTTTTGGAAGAGAGGAAACTTTCCAAATCAAACATTTTAACTTCTGGTAAAAAGAGTAAGCTTTCTAAAATAGGCATAAGTTAAAACTGTTAATTTAAGTTTATGGGTCTGATCTCATATTAGGGGAAAGAATACAGGTTGCAAAAACACAAAATTGACCCGAAAATGATTAAACTAAATCGTCGTTACTACGGTGAAACGAGCCACAATTCGCATAAAATACATGCGACTGTGAGTCATTTTATATTTATACCAGCTGCAACTCACTAACTAAGCAATGAGTCACAGTCACGTGTATTTTATAATGACAGTGGCTCATTTTGCCGTAGTAACGACGAAACGGTCAATATTATTACTAAATAAAAAAAGGCGCCCGAGAAACGAAATATTCGTGACGTTTCCATTTTTAAGCGTGTCGGTTTTTTTGAGCTCTGACGCTCCGTCCTAAAAATCTAAGCAAAGGAAAAAAGGTTAGATACCCTTTAGGTTCATTCAGCCTTTACCCCTCCCCCTCGGCCACCTTTGATTGAGCTCAGGGGCAGTCTGAAGCTCCCAAAGCTTTGGCCTGAAATGACCCAAAGCATGAAGGCTAAGTTTGGTTTACTTATATAAACAATCGAACTTTTAAGCTCCGAGCTCCAGGCGTGCTCCAATCATAGGTGAGCACGGTCGGGGAAGCTAGGGGGGAGGGGTGGTTACCCGGGGTAAATCGAATTTTGATTTCTAGGAGGGGGATCCCAGGGGGGTCCGGACCCTCCCTAGCTTCTTAGGGGGGGGGGAGTCGACCCGGAGCGCGAAATTTTGAAATCTAGAGGGGGGTCAAGTGGGGTCCGGTGTCCAAAGCAAAACAGTTTTAACCCATAATAACTTTAATAATTGTTCTTTTTATAGGATAATACTACATTTTATTGAATAAAAAGCCATATTCATGTATAAAAAAGGTGTAAAAGCATGAATATGTGATGAAAATTCACGTTTTTGGAAGAAAATTTAGTATAAAAAAGGTACCTAAAATTTTTCCGAGGGGGGAGGAGGAGGGGGGGTCAGATTTCAAAATCTAGAGGGGGGTCAGGGGTAAAAAATTTGAAAATTTGGGGGGAGGGGGGGGCCCTAGATTTTCGTCTAGGGGGGCCCAAAATTTCGAGGCTAGGGGGAGTGGACCCCACCTTGCCCCCCCTCTTTCTCACCTATGGCTCCGATGCTTCTAAAAAATGAGCTCGGAGCTCCGGTGAACACCACAACTAAGCAGTTAAATTACTCATTTGACTTATATACTCACTCACCTGAGCATAGGTGTCCGACTAGCCTGGACTGCCCGGACCGGCCCCCCCTGAGGGCCGGTCCAGGGTACCCCTCCCCCCTAGCGCCCATTTTGGACCCTCCCTCCCCCCTAAAACCCCGGTCCAGGCCGACCCCCCGCCTGAAGGCAGTTTTTGACCCTCCCCCCCCTAACAGCTGTTCCACCCCCCTATCTACTTAATGTGCGATAGGCATAAAAATCGTTTTTTTTCGTGCGCGCGACTGAAAATATACAGGCTCAAAATTCGTGCGCGGAAATTCGTGCGCGCACGAATTTCGTGCGCTAACTAAAAAACAAAATACAATGATTATTATTATTTATTATGTAACCGGAAAATAGAAGAAAGTTGGTCAAACTTTTACCGGAAGCAAAAAAAATCAACAAAAAGGTACCTCTTATAATATGTTAACGTTTTTAACAGTTTTCAAAAGTTTTTTTGGCAGGTCCAGGCTATTCCTCCCCCTAAGTACCCCAGTCCAGGCTTCCCCCCCCCCCCTAAGGACCCTTCAGTCCAGGCTACCCCGGGGTCAAAATTTTTCGAAAATTTGGTCCAGGCTGACCCCCCCTCCTGGGCCTACAAAATGGTAAAAAATGGGTTGACCCCGGGGTCAAACCCCCCCCTAGCCGTCAGGGGTCGGACACCTATGCACCTGAGTGCAGGCGGCTGGCGTTATTCCGTCGTCTTCGCTGATTCGGCGAAGGTGGTCGGCGTATTCCTGGCTGCAGAATGAGACCACAAAATTCATCACCTGACCGGTGAAATGGGGAGCCACCAGAAATAACTCCGCGTGCACTGTCACCACGCACAGAATCAGATCTTTCACATAGTTACTTACGCCTAAATATTGCCTCAATCTTCAACAACTCTCCATTAAAATGGATTATGATGTAATACGATAAAAAAATTAACCCCCTTCCCTTTTGTTTTAAATGTTTTTAACTTCAAAAACTCCTGTCACGTTCACCGATCTTTGGGATCACCCACCGATTACACCTGTAAACTGACTATTACAATAACATGGAAAGTAAATTTTAGACTTTCCAAGAAACCTGAGCAAAACCCTATTTGAAGAAAATTTAAAATATTTTTATTTATTTTTAATGGATTTGAAAAACCTTGATTTGAAGTTAAAAAAATCTAACTGGTCACAAACCGATAATGTTTAAGTCCAATACTGTTTGTTATATAAAAATATATAATTAGTTATTTTATCATACCCCGGAGTTCCACTGCTTTTGGAGTACTAAGTTTATTTAACATTAAAATATCATTTGAGTCACTTTCGCGTATCTTAAATAATAAAACATTTT
>JASAMX010015201.1:0-15643 GCA_030248175.1 Microlaimidae sp. YZB2_3
CAGGCGTGCCTCAGGGCTCAGTCATTTCACCAACCCTCTTCAACTTCTACATATCGGACATACTTCCAGACCTGTGCACTGCCCCCCCCCCGGGGTTAAAACGGGGGGGGGGCGACTTCAAAACGGGGGGGGGCACGGGGGGGGCAATAAAACGGGGGGGGGGCAAGCAGGGGGGAAAGAAAAAAGAAAAAAAAGAGAAAAAAGGGAGGGGGAAAAAAGGGACAAAAAAAGCGGAAATAAGGTAAAAATAGGTCTAAAATGGCTTAAAATACATTGAAATCAGGCTAAAATTTGCAAAAAATTCGCGATGATGGCGTCATCATAGGTCAAAAATGGCGTCATATTTTTAGGGTACTTTTTCATTTTTTGGCGGGGGGGGGCAATAAAACGGGGGGCCAAATCCTCCAATAAAACGGGGGGGGGGGGCATTTTCAGACCGTGCACAGGTCTGTACCTCCCCCACCTGCCGGCGTCAAAATCGTCTCCCATGCTGATGACACCACAGTCTACTCCACTGGAAACAACATAGCCAATATGGAAAAAAATCTCACCAATTATCTTAACACTCTAAATCAATACCTGAATCTCAACCACCTCAAACTATCAACAGAAAAATCAACAGTTACACTTTTCTCTCCATCTTCACAAGAATACAACTACCACCCAAACGTGACCATACAAAACCAACTTTTACCGCTCAACAAAAACCCCAAAATCCTAGGTGTCGCTTTTGATCCAAAACTAACCTTCAACAACCACATCACCACCATCAACAACAGGGCATCTAGACGCAATAGCATTCTCAAGGCCCAGCTGGGGACAACAAAAAGAAACAATAGTAGCCTCATACAAAGCTATAGGGCGACCCATCCTCAACTACGGAACACCAATATGGTCACCAAACCTTTCAAAATCCCATTACCAGAAACTTCAATCAACACAAAACTCAACCCTCAGGATAGCAACTGGTTGCCACAAAATGGCCTCACTAGATCATCTTCATCAAGAAACTAAAGTACTACCAATTGAAAACCACACATCTCTTCTTTCAACACAATTTCTTGCCAATGCTATGCAACAGACTCACCCATCCAACAAAATCACAGCAAACAAATCTAGGCCAAGAGAAATGAAACACACCCTCCAATCAAAATATGGCCCCATAGCAGAAAGTTTCTTCAACCCAAATTTCACCGAAAAAGCCATCCGGACTAATATTCACACCTATTTTGTAAAAGAATCTCTATCTCAACTCCAACCCAATCCTCTACTAAAAAGCAAACCCCATGAAATACACAAAAGCGAACAACACCTTCCAAGAAAACTAAGAGCACTCCTGTCACAACTAAGATCATAGGTGAGCACGGTCGGGGAAGCTAGGGAGGGGGGGTGGTGGTTACCCGGGGTAAATCGAATTTTGAAATCTAGGAGGGGGGTCCGGACCCCCCTCCCTACCTTTTAGGGGGGGTCGACCCATAGGTGTTTTTGGTCGGGTCCGCTAGGGGGGGATCTACCCCCGGGTGGAGGGCCAAATTTTTTTAGGGGGGGTCCAGGGGGGTCCGGACCCCCCTGGCTTTTTAGGGGGGGGGTCGACCCCGGGTGCGAGATTTCAAAATTAGGGGGGGTCAAGGGGGTCCAATTTTTTAGCAAAATTTTTTTAACTCAATAATTTAAGTGTTTTTAGGTCTAATATTGACTTTTATATAAAAAAACCTCCTATTTAGGCCTAAAAAGTGTATTTAAACACTGTTTTTAACTAAAAACCCGTGTTTTTGACAGTAATAAAAAAATATACTTCCAAATTGGTCGGGAGGGGGTGGGGGAGAGGGGTCAGCCTCGCTAGGGGGGCCAGGCCGGACCGCTCTCGAGCTTTGGGGGGGAGGGGGGGGGGCCCCTGAATTTTTTCTCTCGGGGGGGGGGGTCCAAAAATTTTGGCTCTAGAGGGGGGTTGACCCCTTTGTCCCCCCCCAAAAACACCTATGGGTCGACCCAGGGTGCGAAATTTTGAAATCTAGAGGGGGGTCAGGTGGGGTCCGGTGTCCAAAGCAAAACAGTTTTAAACCATAATAGCTTTAATAATTGTTCTTTTTATAGGATAATACTCCATTTCAGACAAGTGCACTGCCCCCCCGGGGTTAAAACGGGGGGGGGGGGAATTCCAAAATGGGGGGGGGGCGCGGGGGGGGGGCAACTTTTTTGAAACGGGGGTGGCAACAAAACGGTGGGGGCCAAGCAGGGGGGAAAAAAGAGAAAAAAAGGAGAAAAAAAGAGAAAAAAGAAGGGAAAAGGGAAAAAAGGGACAAAAAAAGCGGAAATAAGGTAAAAATAGGTCTAAAATGGCTTAAAATACATTGAAATAGGCTAAAAACTGCAAAAAATTCGCGATGATGGCGTCATCATAGGTCAAAAATGGCGTCATATTTTTAGGGTACTTTTTCATTTTTTGGCGGGGCGGGGGCAATAAAACGGGGGGGGGGGCAAATCCCTCAATAAAACGGGGGAGGGGGCATTTTCAGACCGTGCACAGGTCTGACATTTTATTGAATAAAAAGCCATATTCATGTATAAAAAGGGTGTAAAAGCATGAATATGTGATGAAAATTCACGGTTTTTGAAGAAAATTTAGTTAAAAAGGGTACCTAAAATTTTCCCGAGGGGGGAGGGGGAGTCAGATTTCAAAATCTAGAGGGGAATCAGGGGTAAAAAATTCGGAAATTTGGGGGGAGGGGGGGCCCCCTAGATTTTCGTCTAGGGGGGGGCCCAAAATTTCGAGGCTAGGGGGAGTGAACCCCACCCTGCCCCCCCCCTTTCTCACCTATGACTAAGATCCGGATTTTGTCATCATCTAAATTCATACAAATCAAGAATAAACCCACTAATCAAAAATGAATGCCCGAAATGCCACCAGAAACCGCATGATGTCCACCACCTTTTCAACTGCACCAAAATTCCTACCACACTAAAAGTAGAAGGCCTATGATTTCAACCCGCAAAGGCAGCAGCATTCCTGGTGGAAATTACTTGAAAACTCTGGCTATGCTAACTAACCCCTTGGCTACACCAAGATTGTAAACCAAAGCACATGAGCAGCATCTCGACTCCATGTTTTTTAGGGTACCTACCTATACGAAAAAAAATTTGAGCCATTACTATAGGCGGCTGGAAAATTTAGGAGGGGGGAGGTACATGAATCAACCAATATGATTGTTTGTTTTGCTTTCTGTGTAGTACTTATTACTTAAAATATTGTACTAACTTTGAAATAACATTAGCATTAGGCAAGATAAATAGCGAGATATATGCATGTATACTGTAGAAAGTGACCGCTGAGCAAAACGAAGCGGAAAAATTTTTTGATTTTTGGGTGTCAATTGTGCTACTAAAATTATTTTATAGTTTGGCGCCGAGCGATTAGCGAGGCTCTAGAAAATTTTGAATTTTTAGCCTCTGAAAACCCCCAAATTTTACTATCTGGCGACCATTTCGGGGGGGGCAGCTCTCCCCGCCCAACCACTATCCTTATTTTTCCCACTGTCCGACCGTTTCGGGGGGGGGGGGGGGGGGCGGCGGCCGCCCCCCTCCGCCCCTGTGGTTACGTCCCTGTTAAATTTAATGCCAGTTTTAACGTAATTCAGTACTTAAATAGCGGTCACAGAAGCGGCACTATAGCGGCAGAAACCCACTTAACGTACTCAGTTCTGTACCAATATGCAACCATACTAACAGCGCAGGTGCCTACAAGGGCTGGTTCACACCGGAATGATAAGTGACAACACGTTCCGCTTTGCGTTTATTTAATATTACATTGGCACCTGTTGTTGCGGTGTAAACACGCTCTCACTTGTCACTCCGGTGTGAACTAGGCAAGGGTTTTTATTAACTTAATCATAGCATATAAAACAAGTTTATTATAATAAAATATATAACGTACAGGAAAGTTGATCATCTGGACTTTGGTCGATAGTAGTGCTAGAGGCGTCGTTTAAAGTAACAGTCCGTTTAAAGTTTTCCAATTCCTCGGCATGGCGATTTTGCATATCTTTTTCCCATGCCGATATTTCAGCAGTTATTTCTTTTTTGCGCTTCTTGTCATTCTTATTAATGGAGTGTTTCAAGGCGGTAATTTTGGCCTGCAAATCCTTCTGCTCTTTTTTATGCCGCAAAAAAATAGAATTTTGGTCATCGTTCATTCCAAAAATGTAGTTTTTTTGTTCAACGAAAACAATATAAAAAACTTCTAAGAACAATCTAGAAAACTTCTAGTTTGATTTTAGTGGTTATTGTTAAATAAATATTGTTACGGTAGGAATTTCAGAATAAACAATTTCATTATTTTTAAAGATTTTTAGTACTTTTTATAAAATGAAAATTAAAAAAAAGGAAAGCAGTCAAAAAATAAAATTTGAGACCCGAGCGGGGTAACGAGGTAAAAATTATGTAATTTTGCATGCTTTGTGTGAAAACTTGATAAAATAAAGTGCCAAATTTTTGTCAAGCAACGCCAAACTGATGTAAGCAATATTTTTTTGTAAAAATTTTAAGATTTCCTATAATTTGTCTAATATATGTTTTATTATTTTAATTAAATTTAAAGATTGATTTCTAATATCTGACATTTTTTTGACTAAAAAGAAACTTTTTTTTTGTTTATTGGGTATAGAAAAACAAAATAATGGACTAGCGACCACAGTATAATTCTGGGAAAATGACTAAAATTCAACTGATGAAAACCAATTGTTGAAAATACAAAAAAACTAGGTTACGTATTTGATTGCGACTTAGCAGAACTTAAGAGTGATTAGGAAACTTAGTTTTAGAATTTGGTACTAAAATAAGGATGTCAAACCCTCAAGTAAAAAAATTAAAGGTGCGGTATAATAAATCGTGGTGTATTTTTTTCGCTTGGTTTTTGGTATGAATCGATGCGTCAGGTTTCACTGAGTAAAAAATTGTATTGCAAAAAACTTAAATTTCAGCGGTTGTCAAGATATTAGCACAGACCTGTGCACGGTTTGGAAATGCTTCTCGGAATCATAGGTGAGAAAAGGAAGGGGCAGGATGGGGTCCACCCCCCTAGCCTCGAAATTTTGGGACCTCCCTCCTAGACGAAAATCTGGGGGGGAGGGGCTCCTCCCCCCAAATTTCCGAACTTCTTTTTACCCCTGACCCAACTCTAGAATTTAAATTTTGACCCCCCCCCCCTCCCATAGGTGAGAAAGGGGGGACAGGGTGGGGTCCACCCATACATGGGCAAGTTGGTCCGGAGTGGGGGGGGTTAAACCCCAAATTAGGGGGGGTTAAAATCCGAGAAACGCAAAATACCCATATCGTTTTTTTTCCGGAGTGCATTTTACCCATATCGTTTTTCGATTTTGAAGGAAAAATAGGTAAAAAACGCTAGTTTTAGGTCAAAAAGCCTTTTTTATTGCATTTTTGAGCTTTTTATTGCTTAAAACATTCATTTTGACCTCAAAACTTAAGTTTGGAGGCAGTTAGAAGTCATTTTAAAGACATTTTTTTTCTTCATTTTTCCAAAATTGGGGGGGGGGGTTAACCTTTTCTCCCCCCCCCCCCACTTCTGAGTGGGGGGGGGTTAAACCCCCCCTATTAGAATTTGGGGAGGGGGTTAACCCCCCCAACCCCCCCCGTGCCCATGTATGGGTCCACCCCCCCTAGCATCAAAATTTTGGGACCCCCTAGATGAAAATCTAGGGGCCCTCCCCTCCCCCCAAATTTCCGAATTTTTTACCCCTGACCCCCCCCCCTCTAGAATTTGAAATCTGACTCCCCCATCCCCCCTTGGGAAAATTTTAGGTACTTTTTTATACTAAATTTTCTACCAAAAACGTGAATTTTCATCACATAATCATGCTTTTACACCTTTTTTTATACCAGAATAACGCTTTTCATTCAATAAAATGTACTATTATCCTATAAAAAGAACTATTATTAAAGTTATTATGGTTTAAAACTGCTTTGTTTTGATGTGACCACGTGACCCCCCTCTAGATTTCAAAATTTCACACCACGTGTCGACCCCCCCTAAAAAGCTAGGGGGTTTCCGGACCCTCCTGGGACCCCCCTCCTAGAATTTAAAATTCGATTTACCCCGGGTAACCACGCCCCCTAGCTTCCCCGACCGTTCTCACCTATGAAGAGGGGGGGTCCCAAATCCCAAAAGAGGAGTCCGGAACCGGACCCCCCCTCCTAGAATTCAAAATGCGATTTACCCCGGGAAACCACCCCCCTAGCTGGCGGCACCCTGCTCACCTAGGCTCCGAATATTAGTGGCTGCGCCCCCCCCCCGCCAAAAAATTATGACGCCATTTGAGCTATTTATCTACATCATCGCCGATTTTTTTGCATTTTTAGCCTATTTCAATGCTTTTTAAGCCATTGTAGACCTATTTTTGCTTAAATTTCGCCTATTTTGTTCTTTTTTCTCCTTCTCCCCTGCTTGAAAAAACCTTTTTTCAAAAACCATTTTGAATAATGGAAATAGACAAGGTCCTCAAAATGAAAAAATCAAACAAGCAAATATCAAAATAACTAGTTAATTCGCATACAAGACAATGTATTTCTTTAAAAATGGTGGTTAAAAAATTTTGAAAATGGCGGTTAAAATATTTTGACACGACTTAGTTAAATTGTAACAAAAAATATGCTAAACGAAAATATTTTAAGGTTTTGCTAAGGTATTGTGAACTCTAATGATATGCGAAGATGAAACATGATTTTTTTACTAAGACATAACCTTTAACGTTGTACCTTTCATAAACCATGACTCACAAAATCAGAAATAAAATAAGTTTTTTTTATTTAATAAAATTTTAATTTTGGTACTAAAATTTTTTGCAATGCTTAATTAAATATTATAAAGTAAAACCAATTGAAATGTATTCATCATAGGTCACCGAAGGGGGGGGGGGGGGGCACCCCCCCCCCCCCCTCTTCTCTCCCCCCCCCCCTGGCCCTTTTTTTCCCCCTCCCCCCAATCGACCCCTCTGCCCCTCTCCCCCCCCCTTTTTCGCCTTCTCCCCCCCCCCCCCCCCCCCCCCACCATGCTATCCCTGGACATGCTTCGACAATAGTCTATCTTTTTTGGACAAAAATCAACTCCGGGGGGGAACCCCCCCGCCTTTTTCCACCCCCCTGCTCCCTTTGTGTAACCCCCCCCGCGGTGGGGCCCCCCCCCCCCCGGAGGCCGGGGTGCTTCCCCCCCCCCCGGGGGGCGGCCACGGCCGGGGCCCCATGGGTCTCTTATTATAAATGTTTTTTTAATTTGCAGCGTAGAAACTTTACGTACTTCGAGTTAATATACGAGACAATCACAAAACCTATAGTCCATACAAAAATGATGCGGACTGGCGACAAAACTGGAACTTTGAAATGTTATATATCCATAACGGAGATTAAAATATGTGCGGGACATATATGGGAGCATAGCTTAGACTCTTGGCTATCTTTTTAAAAGGTTAGAAAAAAATGTTTTTTGATGACGTAATCACTACAACCATACATGGGCAAGTTGGTCCGGAGTGGGGGCGGGGTTAAAACCCAAATGAGGGGGGGGTTTAAAATTCGAGAAACGCAAAATACCCATAGGTGTTTTTGGTCGGGTCCGCTAGGGGGGGGGTCCACCCCCGGGTGGAAGGCCAAAATTTTTTAGGGGGGTCCAGGGGGGTCCGGACCCCCCTGGCTTTTTAGGGGGGGGTCGACCCCGGGTGCGAGATTTCAAATTTAGGGGGGGTCAGGGGGGTCCAATTTTTTAGCAAAATTTTTTTAACTCAATAATTTAAGTGTTTTTAGGTCTAATATTTAATTTTATGTATTAAAACAGCCTATTTAGGCCTAAAAAGTGTATTTAAACACTGTTTTTAACTAAAAACCCGTGTTTTTGACAGTAAATAAAAAAATATACTTCCAAATTGGTCGGGAGGGGGGGGGAGGGGGGTCAGCCTTGCTAGGGGGGGTCAGGCCGGACCGCTTCCGAGCTTTGGGGGGGGGGGAGGGGGGCCTTTGATTTTTTTCTGGGGGGGTCCAAAATCCCAAAAACACCTATGAAAATACCCATATCGTTTTTTTTCTGGAGTGCATTTTACCCATATAGTGTTTCGATTTTTAAGGAAAAATAGGTAAAAAACGCTAATTTTAGGTCAAAAAGCCCTTTTTGTTACATTTTTGAGCTTTTTATTGCTTAAAACCTTTATTTTAACCTCAAAACTTAAGTTTGGAGGCAGTTAGAAGTCATTTTAAAGACTTTTTTTCTTCATATTTCCAAAATTGGGGGGGGGGTAACTTTTTCTCCCACCCCATTTCTGAGTGGGGGGGGGGTTAAACCCCCCCCTTCTCAGAATTTGGGGGGGTTAACCCCCCGTGCCCATGTATGACTACAACCGATGCGGGAAAAAACCTGGTCCCAACAAAAACAAAACTTTATTAGTACGAGATAAGAAACGCCGGTTGGTATGCTGTTAAAACATACTTTTTTGAAAGTTTGAGCGAAATCGGTACGCTCGAATTTTTTTTATAATGCGTTGAATGCGCGCGGTTTTCGCGAATTTTTGCCACGCTAATACACTGTCCGAATTATACATTTGATTTGCTTCTGCTCGAAGTGTGTACGATATTGCTATATATTAAATGTCTGCCAATTTTTATTCCTTACTTTTGACCTAAAAATTTTCCACTCTGGAGCTAGGGGGGGTCAAACACGAATGCCGAGAATTTTTTTCAAAATTTTAAAATTTTAAAATTTTTTTTCAAAATCATCAAAAATGTAAAATTTATCACATATGACGAATTTTGATCTATCGTTTGTGTAAAAAAACCTAATATTAGGCTTAAAATAAGCTGTCAAAAATGACGAATTTAAAATTTGAAAGCATTCCAAGCCCGTATACGGGCAGCAGCAAACCTTTAAATTAAAAACTTTTCCAAAAAAATAAGCCTTAGTTTTTTTTTGAATTTTCAGGTTATTTTGTTAGAAAAACATATTTTCAAAGTTAAAATCCTACTAAAAAATTGCCAATTGTCGCAGCTAAAAAATGCTCTTTTTTAAATGTTTTCTTACTTGCAAACATGTTTCCCCGTTTTTCAACAAAAAAACAAATTTCTAAAACTATGTCTCTCAACTTTTGCCAATATCCCAATGTAATTTTTTAAAGTTATGCTATTTTTCGTGTAAAAACGTTTGAATCCGTTGGTGAATCGTGAAAATCTGGTCTGAATTGCGTTATTTTATTGCGGAAGAGTCAATAAAAATCATAAATTATGACGTAATAACAAAAATTTGCATGACGTTAGTTGGTATTTTGGAATTTTAACGAAAATTTATGTTGCGTTTTCATGGGGTTATTTGGATCATTTTCTAATATTTTAAATCAAAATAAATTTTAAAAAATTAAAACTAATTTTTTAAAGTTTATTATTCTTGTAAAACTTTTTAATTGAAAGGTTTGCTGCTGCCAGCATACGGGCTTGGAATTCTTACAAATTTTAAATTCGTCATTTTTGACAGCTTATTGTAAGCTTAATATTAGGTTTTTTTACACAAACGATATATCAAAATTCCTCATATGTGATAAATTTTACATTTTTGATGGTTTTGAAAAAAAATTTCGGCATTCGTGTTTGGCCCCCCTAGCCCCACGGGGGTCAACCCCCTAAAAAATCTTAGGTCAAAAGTAAGGAATAAAAATTGGCGGACATTTAATATATATAACATTATGATCAATATCGTACACACTTCGAGCAGGAAGCAAAACAATTATATATAATTCGGACAGTCTATTAGCGTGGCAAAAATTCGCGAAAACCGCGCGCATTGAACGCATTATAAAAAAAACTCGAGCGAGCCGATTTCGCTCAAACTTTTAGAAAAAACTCAGAAAAGTATGTTTTAATACAGACCTGTGCACTACCCCCCCCCCCCCCGGGGGGGTAGAAACGGGGGGGGGCAATTCCAAAATGGGGGGCAACTTTTTTGAAACGGTGGGGGCAATAAAACGGGGGGCAAGCAGGGAGGAAAGAAAAAAAAAGAGAAAAAAAAGAGAAAAAAGAAGGGAAAAAGGGACAAAAAAAGCGAAAATAAGGTAAAAATAGGTCTAAAATGGCTTAAAATACATTGAAATGCCTAAAAACTGCAAAAATTCGCGATGATGGCGTCATCATAGGTCAAAAATGGCGTCATAATTTTAGGGTACTTTTTCATTTTTGGCTGGGGGGGAATAAAACGGGGGGGGGGGCAAATCCTCCAATAAAACGGGAGGGGGGCATTTACAGACCGTGCACACAGGGACGTAGCCAGAGTTTCATTTTGGGGGGGGGGCGGATTTTAGTACAAAAAAAAAATTTCGGGGGGGGGTCCGCCCCCCGAAATTTTGGGGGGGGGCGGAGCCCCCCCTTAATTTTTGAAAACGTTAAAAAAGCAGGGATAAACGTAGATAAAGCTGTATAATACACTGTTTTTGGCCTAATAACCTATTATCTAATGTTTTTAGCGGTAAAAAAATGTTTTCTTAGTTAAAAATTACATAAGCACACATTGATAGAGCCTTTTTACAAAAAAGGAATTTAGAGACGTTAGTTTCAGACCCCTTGGCTAAACCCACATTGTAAACCAAAGCACATGAGCAGCATCTCGGCTCCATGTTTTCTAGGCCTATATGAAAAAAATCCGAGCCAACGCTATAGGCGGCAGGAAAATTTAGGAGGGGGGAGGTACATAAATCAACCAATATGATTGTTTGTTTTGCTTTCTGTGTAGTACTTATTACTTATAAAAATTATTGTACTAACTTTAAAATAACATTAGCATCAGGCAACATAAATAACGAGATATATATGTATGTATACTATAGAAAGTGACCGCTGAGCGAAGCGAAGCGGAACAAATTTTTGGTTTTTGGGGGTCCATTGGGGTACTAAAATTATTTTAAAGTTTGGCGCCGAGCGATTAGCGAGGCGCTAGAAAATTTTGAATTTTTAGCCTCTGAAAACCCCCAAATTTTACTATCTGGCGACCATTTCGGGGGGGGCGGCCGCCCCCCCCCCGCCCAACCACTATCCTTATTTTTCCTCCTGTCCGACCGTTTCGGGGGGGGGGGGGGGGCGGCCGCCCCCCCCCCCCCCCCCTGGCTACGTCCCTGCGTGCACAGGTCTGCTTAATAGCATACCAAGCGGCGTTTCTTATCTCGTACTAATAAAAAAGTTTTGTTTTTGTTGGACCAGGTTTTTTCACCGCATCGGTTGTAGTGATGACGTCATCAAAAAAATTTTTTTCTTAATCTTTTCAAAAAATAGTCAAGAGTCTACGCTATGCTCCCATATATGTCCCGCACATATTCTAACCTCCGTTATGGATATAAGATTTCAAAGTTCGAGTTTTGTCGCCAGTCCGCGTCACTTTTGTATAGACTATAGTATTATGATTTTTGTTATATTTCTACATGTGAAAAATATTAAAGTGTCATTTCTACTACACTTCGTACTTCTGCAAAAGTCAAAAATTAAGATATTTTTATTTTTATTTTAAAAGCTATACATTATTAGACACAACGCAAATAATAATAAATCTAGTTTTAAAAAAACAGTTTACAAAATATCGGTTTTTTGTTTTATTTGTTTTCACAATGCAACTTTCGAAAACGATCAGGAATCTGCAAGAAAAGATACAAATCAATAAATAAAATGGTGCAATGACAAAAAGTTATATGAACACTGATTTCTTGTTAACTAACTATTACAGCTAACCAGCTTGTAACATAAAAATTAGTTTCTGTAAAGCATAGATGCGTAGGAAAAAAATTTTAGTAATTAATCTACCAAAAAGGGTGATTTAATTTTCGAAGTAGAAAAAAGTTGGTTCACAACCCCTTTAAAAAACAGTAAAGAACCATTGCCTTCAAAAAAGCAATTTTACCCACTTTAAAAAGTATTAGTTACAAACACAGTAAAATATTCTGATAATTTTTCAAGCTTAAATCTAAGGGCTTTCTTAGTCAAAATTACTTTTTAGCATCTAATTTATTCCTCCATTTTTTTTCTCAAATTTTTCACTTATAAACATGCACCATTTAGCTTCTGGGTTTATTGCTACTCTATTTAATAGTTTCAAATGATCACACTTGTTTTAAATGCCATTTAGTGCCTATTTTTGACCTGCAACTGCAATGAGATTAAATAGTAAACAATTATAATATATTTTTTAATGAATATTTATCAAATTATAAAAATTTTCTGTCAAAATAGCAACTAAGAAATTTTATCACAGAATAAATCAGCACCAATTTTGCCTCTAGCATTAGCACAGCACAAATATACACACAAACAGGGACTAAAACCATAAAAAATTTTCATATGATAAAAAGATGGAGAAGGGCAAGGTAGGAACATAAACCAAGGGTTATGCCCAAAAATTTACAACTTCTTTGTAAACTCTGACGCCAACATAATGCAAACTTACTTTAAGAAAAGTTTATTAGAATGACCAGCATCTTTATTATAATTTCTGTTTTATTTGATAAGAAATAAGATTTATTTAAATGACCTAACATACTCTAGGTACTCTAGGTGGGCAGGGGGGAGTTGGGCGGGTTATACATACCCCCCTCAAAAATCCCGATTATAGCCGACACCCCCTTAAAATTTGGTGGGTCCCAGTACTAAAAACGCTAAAAATGGAGTATTTGAGGTATACCCCAAAAAAAATTTTTGGGACACCCCTCCCCCAAAATTTCAGGGGTCGGGAATATCCCCCCTTAAAAAAAAATCCGGGAGGCTGGCCACCTATGCTAGGTAGATAAATTTTGATGTCATGGAGGCTGTAACACAAAAACTCACCCGCCCCGGCCGGAGATATGGAGGTTACCGGTACATAATAATGGCTTTCTGCACTATCATCCATCATTAAAAATTAAGCATTTTATGCCATTAAAAGAAGACTGCCATTTTAATAAATTATATACTTTTTTACTGTCGGCACAGTTTTTAAATAGAAAGTTTTATATACGTTTTTTAGCAGACAAGTGCCATGTCTGTCCCCCGTTTTAATTAAGTCGCTACCTATTTTATTTTCGCAGGCTTCAAAACTGCGCACATTCATTACATTAGCTAACCTAAAGTATGTAAAAAATGTTAATCAGTTTTTTATCTTCTAAAAAATGTTAATCAGTTAATACTGATATAGGAGCAGTTAAATTTAAAAAAAAATATTAAAGATCATCATCACCTAAAAAGAATGGTTTTACGGCATAATTTTTTCCAATAGACAAGTATATTTTTTAGCAAATTAATCTGGGAAACTAAATAAAATAGTTCTATTTTGATTTTTTATAAACTAATATTATAAGCTTACAATTAGACGCGCCAAATATATGCAAACAAGCAGCGTTTACATTCCCTTTTCTAAAGTTACAGCATTTTTTCTTCCAACCATACCCGCTTTACTGTACTGCTTTATTTTGTACAAAAATGAGCATATTATTTTGTCGACAAAAAGTAGTTTGAACAATCATATCACTGATAATTTATAAATTAATAAAACTTTGAATATTCAGCATATTCGTAATATAGGTAATGATATAATTTCATTTTATACAGTAAAACTTATCACTACTGGTTTTCTGGCGATTCCGCATTTGATGTAAAATACGGAACAACATCGTACATTTCTCTGCTTTCCAGTCGCCCTAAGAAAGTCTTTCTGAGGGTTATTTCCGCTCGAGACAGAACTGAATAGCTGTCGCTTAATAAAGTTTCTACCGCGTAAAGACTCAGAGCGTCCCCTATTTTCAACCAAGGTAACTTTTGTGCACAATTAGAAGCATAACGTCCGGTCTCAGAAGATTTTTCATCCATTTCAGAAACTAAGGCATAAGAAGTTTCAAACCGCTCTAGTAACTCTCGGAAAGAACCAAATTTAAACAAAGATAGAGCCGCCACGTTAGCTGAGCAGTTTATACTGGGACGCTGAAATATTAATAATACAATTAACAATTCTATGTATTTCTTATTGAAACTGCATTAATTAACTGCATCTGCCATCTATTTTTTAAAATAAATTACCACAAATGTTAATTTACCATGAATATTCACTGTAACGAAAGTTACTTACATCTTTAGGATTCCTTTTCAGCATCCTGCCCACTAGTTTTCGAATGCTGTACGGTATTTTCTTGGGTAATCTCGGAAGATTTGACTCTTCGTACGACTTACTGTCCATCATTCGATAAAAAGGATTAATCTTTGTAAACATTTCATACGCCATGGTTCCAGCTGCCCACAAATCAGCCTATAAAAAACTATTCATCACTCATGAATATATTTTATTATCACACACAGCTAATAAAAAAACGGATAAAATTATTTTAAACAAAACATGAGAATTTTCCACTTATTGTTTTGTTGTAAAACTAAATCACGACAGCGCGTTTTCAAACTGTTTTTTAACCACAGTTTTATTTTAAAAACGCACCATTACGTATATCTTACATTTACTTTTTTTTTAATTTAGACAGTATGAAGATGTCATAAAAACTAACCACCACTTTCATAGTTTAACACCTGAAACATACGAAATTAGTAGTTTTCCTTCTCTTTACACTCATTTAACTGAATAGGAAAATGTAGCCGCCAAAAAAGTAGTGCTCGTAAGAAATACACTCTGCATAATATCTTCGGAAAGAATCTCTTCTGGCTTCTGCAATAATAACTTTTGCAAAAACACATTCAAGTAAAATATCTTCGAAAAAAATAACTTCTCGCCATGCGTCACAGAAGATATTATGCTGAAAGGTATTCTAATTCTTTCGCCCTGTTGTCTTGTTGTCTTTTGCCAGTAATCAGAGTTTTGTTCAACCCTGGTCCTTTCCATCCGGCACGTTCCTCGCCTTGCTCACTCCCCCTTCCCACTCTCGAAGAAGATCAGCAACCGCTGCGGGGTTTGCCCAAAGGTCCTCTGGTCCCAAGGTCGTGTTAAAGTGTGTGCATGTGAAAAGACGTTGTGTTGTGTGTGTTTGTGTTTTGCATAGCGGCGGGCAGTATAGTGATGTGTATTGTGTGGGATTGATTTTGTGTGGGTAAGAGTAGTGCAAAGGAGATTACTCCGCCCGGAGTTGGGTGAGGATTCTCCTGACCCCGCGAGTAAGAATTTCTTCCTCGTTGCCTATTGCTGGTGCTTTTGTTTGAAGTATTGGGTTTATCGGGGTGTTGTTAATGTGGTTTGTGACAGTGCTTGTGTGGTTTTAGTGCTTTGTATGTTTTGTTGAGTATGTCTGTTTGAATGTTTGTTGTGTATTTGTTGTTGTGAAAGAGAAAGGTTGTTTGCTTTTTGAGCCTGCTGGGTGCAGGTTGTTGTGTTAAGCAGTTGAGTGGATTGTTTGTGTACATGGCTCCCAATTTCGCTTGTTTTACGTGGAGTTGAATGTTTGCTATCGTGAGGACTTTAACATCTGTGTGTATGATGTGTGTGTGTGTGTGTGCGTGTGTATGTGGTGAGATTGTGTCTGTGGTGTACCCTGTTGTGACCCTGACAGCAGTGTTTTGTATTTTTGCAGTTTGTTAATTTGTGTGCTTGCTGTTGTGGGGCCCCAGACTGTGATGACATACTCGATTATTGGTCGAGTGATTGTCTTGTATGTAT
>JASAMX010015203.1:0-14194 GCA_030248175.1 Microlaimidae sp. YZB2_3
AATAACCGAGGATTGATAGCTTGAGGATCTACAGAAATGGCAATGTCGGCGAAATAAATACACAAAAAGGTTAAATTGCAAAGTTATCCCTAGATTTTTTATTTGATTAATAAATCAAAACTCTCTAATAATTTACACAGTAGTTCATCAAAAATTATTTTAATATTATGGTTTTTTAAAGAATAATACGAATAAAATGATACTTGAACCATAAAAATTAATTGATTATTTAAAGAGTTATGACTGTTTGTATATAGCGCTAATGTTAAAGTCGACCAAATGATAACCACATTTTTTATTGTTAAAATTATATTACTAATATAATAATAAATTTACACTTAAATTTTGACTTTTAATATTTTATATAATCTCAGAGCAAGATTTTTTGTTTTAGCTGATGAAATTTGTGGCTTAGTGCTGAAGTTGCTTAGAGTTAACTTTAAAATATATAAATAAAACTCAGCACTCAGTGTTAAAATTTGACACTTTTTACAAAAAATTACTCTTAAAATTGTTCAAAAAATCCATAGTTGAAACTTAACTGCCAATTAACCAAAAAAACTTTAAATGTAGAAACTAAAATAAAAGAATTCTGTTTTTTGTTGACTTTAACTTTAGCACTATATAAAATTAATCATAACTCTAGAAATCATAAATTAAACTTTACAATTTAACTATCATTTAACAATAATAATAGAAAATCGTTAGAAAACAATAATATCAAAATATTTTTTGATGAACTATTGTGTAAATTATTAGAAAGTTTTAACTTATTAATCAAATCAAAAAATTTGAAATAGTTAAAACTAAATACACCATTAGATTTTAAAGTATTTGACAAGTAAAATGACAGTTTAATTTTTACAATTGCTTAATAAGTTCGTGAGTTATGACTGATTTTATTAGCAAAACGAAGAATATATAACACAAGAGAATGTCCGACTGTACACTAAATTTTTGACCAAAATTTTGCGAGAAAAGCCGCACTTTCGAATTTGTTTGCGACTTTTCTCGCAAAAATTCGCCATTTTCTGCAAGTTTTCCCGCGCTGCGATTTTTTACACAGTGTTAGTTTTCTCGCAGTGGGGACTGCGACTTCTTTCGCACTCTATGCTGCTTTATTTGCACTGCGATTATTTTCGCACTGCGAGTCGGGCTGCACAACAAAAAAAAAAACAAAGCGAAGCGAAAATTTTGTGTTTAAATGAGTAAAAGTCGTTTTTTTTACCTTAAGATGCTAAAACTTTTTAGTTTTAATAAAATAAAGTAACTTTCCAACGTTTTAAAATTAAATAAAACAAGTTTTGAAGTGTTTTACTCCATTGAAAATGACTACCAGCGTCTGTATTTTTTTGTTGCGCAGCCAGACTCGCTGTGCGAAAATAATCGCAGTGCGAATAAGCCAAACTAGAGTGCGAAAGAAATCGCAGTCCCCACTGCGAGAAAGCTAACACTGCGTTAAAAATCGCAGCGCGGAAAAACTAGCAGAAAATGGCGGATTTTTGCGAGAAAAGTCGCACACGAATTCAAAAGTGCGACTTTTCTCGCAAAATTTTGGTCAAAAATTTAGTGTATAGTCGGACATTCTCTTGTGTTATATATTCTTGGCAAAACTAATTACAAACTTGTTATGCAGTATTTGTTTTTTATTTATTTTAAAAATTTTTTTTAATTCCCGTTTTTTAATTTTTTAAAATTTGTTTATTTTTTAACCAATATAACATAATATAAATAATGGAACACGGAGTTTTTTATTTCTCGCTTTTTTTTACAAAATATACAAATTTTAGTAAACTTTAGTAAAATTGTACATACAGTATTTCTAACTGAATTTTAAGCGTAAATAAGCCTAAAATCGCTCATTTACAGAGCGAGGCTCTGAAGCTTCCTCCGTTTTAAATGGATGGAGCTTCAGAGCACAATATTGGAGGGTGGTAACGTCACTAAAACTGTATATTGGTTATAAACTAACAGATCAACACACAGACAAAAAGTTAATTATAAATAGCATAGGACTATCTGTTATGAATTATATTGAAAGATCTGTTAAATGTACCAGCATATAGTAACACAGGAAACTGAAAAATCGGTATCGGGTTATTATATATTTCAGAATTCGTGAGTAAAACATATTTTAACTTTTTTTCAGCAAATTATTGGCGACACTTATGATTTTAAAGCGATTTAATAATGCGCTTGGCATTTTTTCTCTGGTTGTTTTTATTAAAAATGTTTGTTTTTGAGAAAATAGAATTTGTTTTCCATGCTTTTTTAAGTTAAATGAACTAGTTGTTGGAATGGGAATAAAAAATCAAGCTGGATTGGCAAAAGTGTTAAATTATAGCTTATTTTGTCCATTGGGTGTTGAAAAAAGCCTGGAAAACTTACTACTAGTGAATTTAAATTGTTTTTGACTTTTTGATTTTATAAATTAACAGTTGTTTTGGTTAAAATAACATTTGTTGTCCATGGCTTTTTTACTAGTTCGTTTAAGTGGTTGTTGGCATGGGAATCAATAAATTGAGCTGGATAGGCCAGTATTAAATTTTGATTTATTTTGTGCATCAGTTGTCGATAAAAGTCTAAAAAACATACTATTGATATATTTTACATGTTTTTTACCTATTTGGTTTTAAAAATTATTAAATAAAAGTTGTTCTTCTATTTTCTGGTATGGAAATAAATAAATTGAGCTGGACAGGCTAATTTTTAATTTTAGCTTATTTTGTGCATCAATTGTCGATAAAAACCTAAAAATACAAACTATTGACGTATTTTACATGTTTTTAATTGTCTGGTTTTATAAATTATTATTTGGCTTTGCTAAAAATAAAATTAGTTTTTCGTGGCTTTCTTACTAAAAGTAAAACAAACGTAGCTGCAACAGTGTGCTCACGAGACTAATTTTGACATGCCCACATGACTTTCATGCGAAGAAATTTTTTCGTTCACACAAGATCAGCAATTTTTAGAAAATGCAAAGTGTTTGTGAAAATTATAATTTATAAATCAAATGTTAAGGTTTCTCCTGATAGTTTTCACTGCAAAGCGTTAAGTAGTAAACTAATTGTAGAACATAGCAAGGATTACAGTATTTTACTTACATAAAAATTATATTTTAGAATATCCAACTGACAAAAAATTCAACAAATTGGCCAAAAACAGGTAAAAAATTATGTTTTTGTTTTTAATTTATGTGAATAAAATTCTAAAATTATAAAAAATCTAAAAAAATTATTAACAGGAAAATAAAAATGTGGTTTTATAAGGGTTTGACCTCCTCACCTCTGACAAAGCGATTACGCCTTAACTAATTGCGCCACGGCACCATCGGTGATTCAGGTTCAAAAACACATATATTAACAAATACTCTGTATTAAATCGAATCTAATTGGCTGATAAAGTGACGTCAGATTCTCGTGATTTGAGTGGTTACTTAATGGGGGCATTTTTTAATCCAACAAACAACTGTTGCAGCTACGTTGGGTTTACCTTTAGTAAAAATTTGCATGCAATAGAACCTAAAGATTTTTCTGTTGCAAATGCAAAATAAATCAATTTTATATTGTTTCAAATGATTAAAAAGCATACTTGTGATTTTTAATGCAAAACTTCGACAGTGAAACAGTGAATCACTTATTCAAAACAATGAATAAAGAGAAGTAAAGTTTAAATCAAAATTGTAAAACACTTATAGTACAAAATGTAATTATGGTTATCGTTTTGCTTTACATCAAAATAAATAGTTTTCAAAAAAATCCACATTTTTTTTATTCGCATAATAGAGTTTCGAATTATTTTTTCGGAGTTAAAATTTTTTTTTGTTTTGTTTTTTATTTGAATAAAGTGTTCTTAATTGTGTTTATAAATAGGGCCTCTTAAGCTATCAATTTGTTTGAGAAGGGGGGACGGTGAACGTAGATCCGAAAGTGTGAGTGAACTCACTGATATCCCTTCACCTAAACCAAATCCTACATCAAACACTGAAACGTTTTTTTTTTCTTTCCGCTCCAAGCTCCAAAATTTTTTTAAAAGCCTTAAAATTATTTTAACGGCGCTAAAAACCCCGGACTATTAAATTAATTTAAATCACGTTTCTATATTATGTCTTTTGTGTTCAAAGGAGCATCATTTGTTTTTTAACCGAGAGTGCAAGTGGAGATATAGAAAAACAATTTTTATGACATTTTCTTTGCATTACAAGCTTCATATGTCTTAAAATTTAGTAGGCGAAAAATTGGGCGCTTTTTGCATACCAAAATCTATGATAATTAAAATATTATTTCGAATGACAACAAAACCTTTGGAAATTAAAAATCAGCTTTTTTTATTCAAGGTTTTAACTTCCCCTTGTATGTTTTGACTTAATTTGGACATAATATGTAAGAAAATATATGTAATGAAAATATTTATCCTGTCCTAAACATAAATTTTTGACAATCCCGAAAGTGTCAATTTTTTTATCGTATAAATGGTTGTTGAAAAATGTTTAAATTGTTAAACTGTTTAAATTGGTAAAAAAGTTAAAAAAAATTAAGATATCCCGGTTGTCAAAAATTGATATGGGTAGGTTTTTTTTTAATTCTATTGTTTTTTATTTGGCTATAAATTCTTTTTTTTTTCAAAATGCCCGGAGTGAAGTTTTATACAATAGTTACATGGTTCTCATGTAAATCGATTGTTTTGTTGGAGTGTCAGTATGATATTTAATAAACAATTTTTTCACTTACTTTTTTGTCACATTTAATAACTAGTTTATTAGTTGAAAGTAAAACCAAAATATTTTACTTGTTAATTTAATAGGTTAGAATTTTGAAAAATTTACTTACTAGATTAAAATTTTGGACTACAAACTTCTAAGTGATTACTAAGTTTACTTACTAGTTTAAACTTTTGGACTAATAACTTACTAGATTATTTTTTTACAAATTAACTTACTAGTTTAAAATTTTGGACCATTAACTTACTAGTTAACTTACTAGTTGTAAATTTACTTACTAGCACAACTCTACTTTGTTTATGATATTGATAATTTTATTATTATTATTATTATTATGATTATTATTATTATTATTATTATTATTATTAGTATTATTATTATTATTATTATTATTGTCATTATTATTATTATTATTATTATTATTATTATTATTATTATTATTATTATTATTATTATTATTATTATTATTATTATTATTATTATAAATTATTATTATTATAATTATTATTTTATTATTTTATTATTTTATTATTATTATTATTATTATTATTATTATTATTATTATTATTATTATTATTATTATTATTATTATTATTATTATTATTATTATCTTTATTATATTAGTGTACCTGATTATTTTTTTGAACGCCATTTTTTTCAAATATTAGCTTCAACCAATTTAAAAAAGTGTAGTTTATTCTGCTGGCAAGCAAAAATTGCTATAGTCATTTTTTTATCTGCAATTACTTTTTTTTCGAATTTTTAAACATCGTCACGAAAAAATTGATATTTTAAAAAAAAATTATTTAGTTCACAAAAAAATTTTGTGTTCAAACTATTAAAGAACACATTTAAAATAAAGATATAAAACATATGCATTTATAATAAAGATATTAAAAAAACTGCAGAAAAACCTTCACAACCAAGACAATATAAACCCAATATTCGAAAATGTAGTTCTAAGTTAAACTCAATCATAATGGTTTCGTAATTTTCATGTATGAATGCAAATTATAATAAAAAAACAAATAAAAATAAGAACATTCAACACACTGCCTCCCTGAATAAATAAATCATAATGGCTGTGGATTTGTTTTTATTTGAAAGTTTTTATTCAAATACTTTTTATAGATATATGTACGTAAATATACAAATAAATAGTCACTAAAATAAATATAAGCGGGTTAAGTTGCGTGCTTCTCGTTTTTTGCTAAAGCGTTGAAAGGCGAAGAAACTCGAAGAAGACAATGAATGTATTGATGTTTTTTTAAGACTGTAAGGTGGCAATCTAACAGAAAAAAAGAATTTTATTGATGGGTTTATAATTTATTATTAAGTCAGTGTATTATCTGTTACATTTCATTTTTAAATATTTTAGTTTTTAGTATTTTTCCGCCTAAAAACTTCTGGGTATTTTTTTATCCCGCATTTTTTATACCAATTTGTTAAATCGACTTGATACACAGTTTGAATATTAAAAAATGTGCAAGCACTATACATACTATATACTATATATCTAAAAACTTCAACAATGATTAAGTCTAAAAATATTTCAGGCCAGTATATCTGGAGTGGTGCGGTTGACTTATACAAACGTTTAATTGTTTATGAAATTTATTGTTAACCACACATTGATTTTGTCATAGTCTCAATTAGCCCTATTGTTAGCGAAATATGTTCACATAAAGATTTCCAGCCTCAATCATTTTTAAACAGATTTTATATATTACTACGATAGGACAGTACCATCCACTCTAAGCAAGTACCACTAATAATTAAGTGCTTCTGTACACGAAGCTACTGAACTAGCCCTGTTCTGATAGTGCCACTTTAAGCTAAATTTTAAGTGCCACTAAGCCACTAAATAAACAATCTCACGTTGCTTTACAGAACAAACATGAGACCTTAAGTTTGGATTTTTAAACACTCTTTTACGCGAATATTCACAGATTCAAAGTCTCCAATGTCGATTCCGTCCAAAACAAATTTTTCTTTTTGCTATAAAATATTAATAATAATTATTACTATGACCAACTTCTAAAACCTAAAACCGTATTTGTACTTTTATAAAGCTATTTTAAAAAACAACATAAGAATTAAATAATTTTGTATAGGCAAATTTATACATGCACTGGAACTCGATTTATACATGAAGTATGCAATATACATAAGCGTCACCACAATGGATAATTACCGTATCTCCTACTTATCTTTCGTAGTATGCAGATCAATCGATCGAAATTGGATGAAAGCTTTTCTTACTGGGAGAAATTTAAAGGTTGTTATGAACGATTCGGAATCTTCTTCTTACGAAGTGAAAAGTTCAGTTCCACAAGGCTCCGTTTTAGGCCTTCTGCTATTCTTAATCTACATCAACGACATTGTTGACTGCGTTATTCATTCTGAAATAAAGTTATTCGCCGACGACGCAAAAGTTTATACCAGCTTTACAAAAGAAGAAGAAGATATAGGTACAAATAATCTTCAAGACGATGTTAATCGAATTACCCAGTGGTTCAAAGATTGGCAGCTCCACCTGGCCGAAAACAAATGTCAGGTCTTACACATTGGTACAAAAATAAGAGTAAATAAGTTTATGCTGTAGATGAAACTGTTTTTACTAAAACTAATCTTATAAAAGATTTAGGCGTTTTTATGTCCGAAATGTTGAAATTTTCTGATCACTGTGAAATTATTTCAAAAAAGCTTTAAAAACTTCGGCATTAACTTTCAGAACATTTAATTCTAATTCTATTCAAAATCTTTTAAAAGGTTACATTACTTATGTAAGACCTCAGCTTGAATACGCTAGCGTAATTTGAAATCCTTATTTACAAAATGATATAGCTTCTTTAGAAAGAGTTCAGACGTCGTTTACCAGAAGGTTGTTCCAGAGATTAAAAAAGGTGTCCTATGAAGAAAGATTACAATTTTTAGGCTTGAAATCTCTCCAAGAACGACGTGGTCATCAGGATACGGTTGAGTGTTACAAAATAATTCATGATTCTAATAATGCTAATACTTATTTTACTTTTAATCAAAACCAAACAAGAGGTCACAATTATAAACTTAAACTACTAAAAAGTAGAATAAACATAAGAAAAATTTTTTTTAGTAACAGAGTTATTCCCAAATGGAACAGTTTATCGCAAAACCAAGTCTCGGCTCCCTCACTAAGATTATTTAAAAAGTATCTCATTAGTGGCTCAATTTAGTGCTAAGCGTTTAAGCCTTTGAGTCACATTCTAGATTAATCCATGTCTTTGTTTTGTTTAGCGACCGTGATCGGTTCGCATTACTGTTATAACTTTTTGTTGTTGAATAATTCTAGAATAAACTTTGATTGATTGAAATTTCGCGCGCTTTCGAGGGTTGATCTGCATACTACAAAAGATAAGTAGGAGATATGGTAATTATCCATTATGGTGACGCTTATGTTTATTGCATACTTCATGTATAGACCAAGTTCCAGTGCAAGGTGCCTATAACAAAATATACAAAGAAAACACTCGAACATTTGTAATAGTAAAAATATATAACAAAAAAATGTAGTATTGAATTATGAATAATTTTTTCTATATTATGTGCATTGCTTTGTCATAAGTTTTATTTTAATATCCTAGTCAAATCAGGGAAGAGCGCGGAGCGCTCTTTCCCTTATATTAAATGGGTTAAGTCACTGCGCGGTTAACCGTTGTTGATGGCGTCATCGAAATCAACAAAACCTTTAATAGTTTTTTAGCCAATTAAAAATCTGAAACATTTTACATAACTAAAATATTACCCATATTTTTATAATATTAAAAACCTAAAAACTTTTACTAAAACATACCTGAATTTCATACTAAAAAGCTTAATTTGCTTAACTTTTTTTTTTTTTTTTTTTTTTTTAACCCAAAAATTATTTTATATATTTTGGTGAATATTTGGAGCTGATTTTTTGCACGTAGATACTAAATTGCCCCCGCACCTGAATTTCATTCTCGATTATGCTCTATTGCCCGTAGTTAAACCTCTGTTCATGTGAAAAACGACAGAGTTTTTCTTAAGTTACGCATTAGGTACTGGGGTACTTGTGTGACGCTTTTTTCCTTACTGAATTACATATTAGTAACTTCATTGAGTACATACACATTCTCTTGTGGTTATTTTTTTGGTTTAAATTATGATTCCTTACCTTTTTATAAAAATTATTAATTTTCAACGGAAAGAGCGAAAAAATATCCTTACCACTAATTAGCAGCCATATGGCAACAATAAAAATATTTTAAAAAAATAAAATGAAATAAATCTTGGGTGACGTGTGAGCGCTGCGGGGTACAATGTTTCAATAGACGGAAATTTATCAAAATCGAAACAGAAAAAACTCTTTTTTATATGGAATACTATAAAGCTACAATCACTCCAAAAATTTAATGCGATAAAAGACTGGTCTGGGTAACCTCGTAAAATTGTATGGAACCTGGAAAAACCATTTACAATGGTGTGGTTTTGTGGTTTTGTTGTTTAAAAAAAACCATCAATCCAGAAAAATCAAGCACAAAACAAAAGTCCAAATAAAGCTAATTTCCAAAAAAAGTGGTTAAATCAGGTCTAACAAAAAAAATTTAAACAGAAGAAAAACACATTATCTTATATGGTTCTTTCAGGTTCCATACAATTTTACGGAGTTACCCAGACTTAATTTTTGTATAGTATACTGCTTAAAATTACATTGAAGTTTTGGATATGAAAATAATTGTATTCATATCATGAGAAGACCATGACGTTTTTTTAAAATGAGTAAATTTTTTAATGTTTTATATCTTTAATAAATGACATTGAATTCAATGCATTAAAAGGCGGAAATTCTAGCAAAAGACGAAACAAAGTTTCGAAAAAAAGCCTTATATTAAATGGAATAGTATAAAGCTACATAAGTCTAAAAACTAAATGCCAGAAAAGACTGAAACAAGTCTCTTTAAAACCTGTAAATTAATAACAGATTTTGTGAAATTTTTAGAAAAACAAAACCGAATAAAAAAAATACGTGTAAAAGCTTTAGTTTGCGTTTTTTAACTAATAATAAAACTTAATTCACATAAATTTCTCTCAAAGTGAATTAAATTTTACATGAGTTAACCAGCTGTAAATACCATAGTATTAGTTAAGTTACACGTCGTCAAAACGATACAAAAAAAGTATAACGCAAGCGTCACAGTAACCATGAAAAATTTCTGTCAAAATAAGTTATCGCATTGCGCATTAAAATTTGTAATTTATCATTATTTTCGTATAAAGCAAAACATACCGCCATATTAACAGCTTTTTAAAATCAAATATCAAGTTCTAAGTCCGAAAAACATTGAAAAATTCAGATTTAATATAAGGCGACTTTTTCTTTAATGTTTCTATTTATTACATAAAACAAATTAGCTGTCAATGTATTTGTTAAATTAAAAGTCGCCTTATATTAAATCTGAATTTTTCAATGTTTTTCGGACTTAGAACTTGATATTTGATTTTAAAAAGCTGTTAATATGGCGGTATGTTTTGCTTTATACGAAAATAATGATAAATTACAAAATTTAATGCGCAATGCGATAACTTATTTTGACAGAAATTTTTCATGGTTACTGTGACGCTTGCGTTATACTTTTTTTGTATCGTTTTGACGACGTGTAACTTAACTAATACTATGGTATTTACAGCTGGTTAACTCATGTAAAATTTAATTCACTTTGAGAGAAATTTATGTGAATTAAGTTTTATTATTAGTTAAAAAACGCAAACTAAAGCTTTTACACGTATTGTTTTTATTCGGTTTTGTTTTTCTAAAAATTTCACAAAATCTGTTATTAATTTACAGGTTTTAAAGAGACTTGTTTCAGTCTTTTCTGGCATTTAGTTTTTAGACTTATGTAGCTTTATACTATTCCATTTAATATAAGGCTTTTTTTCGAAACTTTGTTTCGTCTTTTGCTAGAATATAACTTATAACTATGGTTATTATAACAAATATAACTCTAAGGAATCAAATGGGACTTCCAGTTTTAAATGAAATGGAATGAGTAATGTTGCAAAAGTATTTAGAAAAATACTACTTTATATACCTCACAAAATACAATTTATTTTTATACTTTTTTTGGCGATTAACATAAAATTTGTGCTACATATTTATTTGATTTTTAAAACTAAATAAAATTTTACTTTTTACAATGACGTTAGGTAAAGCATTTCATTGATTAGTTTTATTGCTAAAAAGGTATTTACTAATGTCTAGTCGATATTTTTTACCAGACACTTTTTTTGTTGCATTGAGTTTTTGCAAAAGGTTTTGTATTAAAAGACTCATTCTTGTTTATCATGGGTGGCGCGGGAGCGCCACGGGGCGATTTAGCCCCGTGGCGCCGCGCCAACCATTATTAGAGAACGTGGGTAAATTTTGAAATTCAGAACCTTCTTCTTCTTCTTCTTCTTCTTCTTCTTATTATTATTATTCCAACGCTCCATTCTTAAAAACGATATTCCTCATTCGTTACTGATTGATCAAAAATAAACATGGGCTCATTAGAAAGAAGAAGGAATTACGCAACTTTCTTAGGAAGCACTTTTTTCATTTAGGTCCTTGTTATCGATTTATTGATCAAAATAAAAAATTGAAAAATAGACAAATAAAAACTCCCAACCGCACAATAACAGCCTTTTGGCAACAATAAGAATTGTACAGAGCAGACAACCAACATCCCCTTATAGAAACCGCACAAAAAAGCAGACCGGTTTTAATTGGTGGCAGAAACGGCGCCAGTTCCCAGCGCCATCTGCTTCAACCGCGCGGAAAACGGCGAAAACAACAGAGTACTTTTTTTAATTCTTGCATTACTGATGACAAAATTAATTCAAAGTTTTATTTATTAAAAAATAATAATAAGCGTCGGTGGCGCGCCGGTAATCATCGATGGTGCGGGGTGCCATACCGCAATTTAACCCACGGCACCGCCCCAACTATACTTAGAGAACGCGAGTAAATTTTGTAATTCATGTTTATCATCTTCTTATTATTTGGCGCACGGCGTCGCGCCAACTATATTTAGAGAACGTAGGTAAACTTTGTCTGGAGCGCAACTGCACCGCACTAACTATAATTAAACAACGTGGGTAAATTTTGTAATTTAAATTCATCTTCTTCTTCTTATTATTTTTTATTTAAAAAAGTATATCTCGGCAGCGGAATGATTATAAACATATGTCATTGCGCAGCTAAAACTATATTTTATTAGGCAATTTTTTTAATTTAGTTCAAAAAAAGTGGTAGACTAGCCTTGAAAAATACTCTAAAAATAGAGCAGGAAAAAGGGGCGATTTTTCCTCGGGCGCATGTTTAGAGAGAAAAGATGTGGACTAGGCTGAGATGGACATTATGTGGACTATAGGAAATTTGCATTTGGTTTGGCCAAAACTCACTAAATAAAAATTTCTACCATATGATAATGATTTGTTTATATATTGATTTAATCACACATCATTGTTGCATGTTTTTTAGCTTGATGAAATGTCAATTTACAAAATCATACTCACAGCAATCATTGACAAGCGCGAAATCGCCACTTTTTCAAATTTATAGTTGTGTTTTACACATACAAATATAATCTTCTAATTGAAAAAGTGGCGATTTCGCGTTTGTCAAAGGTTGCTGTAAGTGTGATTTTTTAAATTGACATTTCATCAAACTAAAAAACATGCAACAAAGCTGTGTGATTAAATCAATTTATAAACAAATCATTATCACATGGTAGAAATTTTTATTTAGTGAGCAGCTGGCCAAACCAAATGCAAATTTCCTATAGTCCACATAATGTCCATCTCAGCCTAGTCCACATCTTTTCTGTCTAAACATACGCCCGGGGAAAAATCGCCCCTTTTTCCTGTTCTATTTTTAGAGCATTTTTCAAAGCTAGTATTTACTAGATTATTTAGTATTTTATAGCACTTAACCAAATCCAATTTTTTTCTTTGCAATTTTAAGCTTTCAAGCGCCAATTCTTTTAAACGGGCATTATAATCAACATAAAAAAAACTAAATCGCTTATATAATCTTTTAGTAAAAAAGCGTTGAACACTTTCCACTGCTTTTATATCTTTTAAGTAATTCAGTCACCAAACATATGATTTAAAATCTAATAATGGCCTTATTTATGTTTTAAAAGCTTGTAAAGAGCTGTCATACAACTATTATTAAAAGTTCTTAACAGCATAGCAACTCTTGCGTCCGCTTTTGCAGAGATTTCAGCGCACTGTCAGGAAAACTTTATATTTTTTGAAATGATATTTCCTAGGTCACAAACACTATCTGCTTTATCTATTTCTACACCATTTAAATAACATTTTTATTGTTTATTATTAAAACCTAATCATAAAACACTACACGTGTTTACTGAAGAGCAATGTTTAATTGCCATAGTTTAGCCCACTCACAAAATTTGTTTAGAGATTGCTAAAATATTTTAGTTTCAGTTTCTCTGTTTGCTTTGTCGTATATGTGGTAAAATTTGGCGTCGTCCGCAAAAAGTTTTATTTGTGATGATTATCTAAAAATTCTGAAACATCATTAATATATAGCAAAAACAAAAGTGGGCCCAAGATGCTCCCCTGGGGAACCCCATTGGTTTACGGTAAAAAGAAGATTTTTAGTTATTTAAAGCAACTTTTTACCGCCATTCAAAAATGTCTTTTATCCAATTAAAAATCATGGGTGGCGGAGGACGGGACGATTTAGCCCCGCAGCGCCGCACCAACCATAATTAGAGAACGTGGATAAATTTTGAAATCCATGTTATGTCCTTCTTTTTTTCTTTTTCTTCTTCTTCTTCTTCTTCTTCTTATTATTATTATTATTATCATTATTATTATTATTATTATTATTATCATTATTATTATTATTATTATTTTAACGCTCATTTCTTAAAATCGATATTCCCCCTTCCTTACTGATTGATCAAAAATAAACATGGGCTCATTGGAAAGAAGAAAGAATTACTCAAATTTCTTAGGAGCCACTTTTTTCATTTAGGTCCTTGTTATTGATTTAGTAATTAAATTAATAATTTGAAAAACAGCAAAATAAAAATTTCTAAACCGCACAATAACAGCCTTTTGGCAACAATAAGGATTGTACAGAGCCGCCAGCGGACAGCTCCTTATAGACACTGCACAATAACAGCAGACCGCTGTGCTTGGTTGCTATTGGTGTCGGAAACCGCACAGCGCCATCTACTTCAACCGTGCGGAAAACGGTGAAAACTATAAAATATTTTTTGTTAATTCTTGACTTATTGATCAAAAAAAGTAATTTAAAGTTTTATTTAAAAAAAAATAATTGCAATTATCGGTGGCGAGGGAAGCCACCCGGCAGTTTAGCCCCACAGCACCGCGCCAACTATAATTAGTTGGGAAAATTTTGTAATTCATGCAGTACTTCTTCATTCTTCTAAGCAA
>JASAMX010015204.1:0-24162 GCA_030248175.1 Microlaimidae sp. YZB2_3
CTATAGATTTCAAAATTTTGCACCCCGGGTCGACCCCCCTAAAAAGCTAGGGGGGTTCGACCCCCTCTAGGACCCCCCTCCTAGATTTTGAAAAGTCATTTATCCGGGGTAAACACCCCCCCTAGCTTTTTGACCGTGTTTATCTATGAAAATAATAGTTTTTTTTAAGTCTTTAATTTAAATTTGGCAAATTAAGAAGACATGTAACTTACAACCACACTTTGCCAATTAATAAAATTGGATTAAAAATACCAATTTTATATTAATAATACATAATACATACAATAATACATATTTTCGTAAGTTAACCTATTTGGTTACTATATGTTTGGGCACTTACGTATGTATACATATTTTCATCATTAATAAATATTCCATTCTTCACAATTTTTATAACATCATCCCCTCTTCCTTTCTATTATGTTTTTTTTAAATTATAGCACTCTATAAGGACCGTTTTCATTTTGAAATATATGCTTAAAAACATAGTTCTTAAAAAACCTTACTGAGAATACAAAATTAAATTATAGTTAAGGCAACAATTTAACTCACCATACCACATATAAAGAACACTCAAAAACACCATTGTGGCTTAATTTTTAAGAACAGAAATCAAATGAAGCAATTAACTTCGTTTTGGTCAAGATGGTAAAAGAAACAAATATAATATATAGTTTAAAAGACAGAGACTCAAAATTCAAATTTGCAAAGATTAATGGTGTAAGTTTAATAAACATTTTCCTTTCCAAGAGTTCGTACTTTTTGCACACGTGTTTCTGTAATTTTAATTAAAAATATAAAAGAAATAATATTTTCCGCTAAAAAATAGTTTTTCAATTTTTTTTTTTGAAATTTTAAAATTTTGATAATAGGTGCTTTTTTGGGAAGAAAGAGGGCTCCACCCACCCTAAAGTCAAAATTTCCCCTATCTAGAAAAAATCCAGGGCCCCTCTCCCCATAAAGCTCGAGAGCGGTACGGCCTGACCCCTCTAGCGAGGTTGATCCCCCTCTCCCCCCAAATTACAAGAATAATTTTTTATTTACTGTAAAAAACATGGTTTTTTAGTAAACAGTGTTTAAACACACTTTTTAGGCCTAAATAAGTTGTTTTGGTACATACAATTCAATTTTAGACCTTAAAACACATAAATTACTGATTTAAAAAAATTGTTAAAAAATCGGACCCCCCTCCAGATTCACATAAATTTGAAATCTCGCACACCGAGTCGACCCCTTCTAAAAAGCCAGGATGGTCCGGAGGACCCCCACACCCCCAAAAATTTGTTTGTACCCCCCCAGCGGATTTGACCAAAAGAACCTATGATTTTGATTACTTCGAGTTTTTGAGATTCAAGATTTACTTCACATAAGTATTATGAGGCAAACCGTAAGAGTGTGCACAAAAATTGGAAATAACTTGATGTACAATTTTTTCACACAAAAAAAATACTTTCCGCAGAAGGAATATGTTGGCCATTTTATTCTAATTCTAAAATTTTTGGTTAATAATAGAAGTTTGGAAATTTTTTTTAAATTTATTTTCATGTCAATATTTTAATACAAACACTACTAGCAGACCTGTGTACTGCCCCCCCCCCCCCGCAGTTTTATTGGGGGAGGCAATTCCAAAACGGTGGGGGGACGGAGGGGGCAACTTTTTTGAAACGGGGGGGGCAATAAAACGGGGGGGGCAAGCAAGAGAGAAAGAAAAAAAGAGAAAAAAAGGCGAAAATAAGGTAAAAATAGGTCTAAAATGGCTTAAAATGCATTGCAATAGGCTAAAAACTCCAAAAAATTCGCGATGATGGCGTCATTATAGGTCAAAAATGGCGCCATAATTTAAAGTACTTTTTCATTTTTTGGCTGGGGGCAATACAACGGAAGAAAATCCTCCAATAAAGCGGGGGAACATTTCTAGACCGTGCACCGGTCTGCTACTAGTGTGCATTTTTGCCCAAGAAATTCGATTAATATTTTTAAAATGATAATGTTCCCTGGTTCATTTTAATAACATGTGTAGGCAGGTACAAACGTCAAGACAAGTTATTCAGAAATTAATAGTCAGTTAAGATATTAAACTTTTTAGTTTGTAACTTTTAGCAATGTTTCAGGCAATATTAAGCCTTATACATCTTTAAAAAGCCAACTATTTTCAATTAAGCTTCATAAAACTATTTTTAATTAAAATAAAATTAAAATTAAAATACATTTTTGACTGTTTATTTTATTAATTTCTAGAAACACTACGGGACTATTAATCTTTTTCTACAATCTAAATAAATTTTGGCAAATTTTCAAATACCCATAAAGCTAGGGGTTTGATTTTACGTTTTGTAAATAAATTAAAAACTGGCAGTGATCTTTATATATATATTAATATATATATATATAATCTTTTAAAATTACATTTTCACTTGACGGCACTACGTCACTCTTGAAGTTTAAAACGTTATAAACTTTTCTGATACTTTCTTACTACTAACGATAGTCTAAAAAACAAAACCCAGAAAAGTTTTTATTATTTATGAATTTTTACCTGACTATAATAATGCTATCTGAAAAATATTACTATTACTGATTATACCATACCCATACGTCGTGATATGTGTGGATGCTAACGACATGCGTTTCCATGTTTTTTATGCATACGGTTGCATGTTTTTCGAAAAATATGCAACCGTTTCCATGTTATTTATAAAATTGGTAAACGGTTACATTAAAAAACATGCAATCGTATGCATACGTAGCCAGGTGGAGCAAACAAGGGAAAGCCCTCCTGTCGTTTTCTAACAAGCACTTTTCAGGTTTCGCTTAAACTTGGGAAAAGAAAAGTTTACTGTCAATTTATTAAGTGTGAAACTAAATTTTTGTTTTTAAAAAAATTTTAGTTTCTAAAAGTATTATGACCACGGGGAATACAGAAAAGTTTAATGCACATATTTTAGGTCAATATTGGGCTTACTACTAAACTTATTGCATTAAATTTCCGCACTCCACAAATCAATCCAAACCCGGTTAATTTATTCCAGTATTTCATTTTATAAATCCTTTTTTCAACTCAATCGTCGAAACTCGCGTCTTACTTCCTGTTGTTGTTGTTGCATTGCCTGAAACTTATCTTCCCCAGGCAAGGGGAAAAACACACAGAGAAGAAAACCCCAAAGCACCCAACAGCACCAGAAACAAAAAGCAAAAGAAAGAAGAACGAAAAAAAAAACCCAAAAAAAAAAAACGAGACAAAAGAAAGATATCCAAAACAAGAAGAACAAAAACGGCAAGACCACAAAAGAGCAAGAAGAACAGAAAGACAAAACAAGCAGAAAACAAACGACAAAAGAAATAAATATAAACAGCGGAGCAAAAAGCAAACAGATAAATAAACCGAGAAGAAATAACAGAAAAAGAAGCAAAAAAATGAACCTAGAAGAAAAACAGGAACAAAAAAGGAAAAAAAGGATCTAAAAGCCATATGCAAACAAAAAGCAAAAGAAGGAGAGAAAAAAGGAAGAATAGAAAATCCAACGCGCAACAAAAATAACAACATAAGAAAAAATATAAAAATAATATTAACCTATATAACGAACAGACCAAAGAATAAAAACTATTTAAAAAAAAAACCTAAACAAAACAACCCAACCCAAAAAAACGAAACAAAACCAAAAAAACAAACAACACCCCCCAACAAACCCCCACCCAAACCCCCCCCACCCACCCTCTTATTTTGCAAATGGCAGGCGTTAAAACCAGAAGTAGCAACACAATTCCATTTCTTACTTCCTGCACTCCGCTGGAGCAGAGCATACTGAACCCAGTCTGTCTGCAGGCCATAACGTCCGAGTGATCGTTGAAGATGCTGAGGGCGTGTTTGGACACAGTTCTGGCCGCCACGTGCAATACCGTCGGCACCAGTTCTCCAGCTAACAGGTACATGTTCGGAATCATGAGGAGGAGACCCTGAGACGCCGTGAAAGTGGACGTCATGGCCCCTGCCGCTGCCGCACCGTGTAGCGCACCTGCAGCACCGCCCTCGCTCTGCATCATGTTCACGGACACCGGCTAAAACACAATAATGTGACAATTTAATTGGCAAAATAAATTAAATTTGAAAATGATATTCTTGTCGTTATCATAATATATATATATACATAAATTTTGTTATTGTTAAATGTTTGTCAATGCTCCCATTCTATACTTTAAAATGTTGATTACCAACAAATGAACAAAAACTGGCATAATAATAATTATCCTTAATTATCAGTTTAGTCTATGTATAAAATAAAATAAATGAACTGCACAAACAAGGAATAGAAAAATTTAGATTTTGTTTTTTTTTTCACTTCAAAAACTGTTTTTAAATATTTTAAATATCCTAATGACAAGTTTTTGTGAGAAAAAAAATTTAAAAATATGCAAGTTTGTTTTCCGAAAAACCCTTCTGTTTCTTCACGCAGCCAGCGTAACTTCTATTATTCCCCTCCGCACCCGACACAACATTAAGGCAAAGCACCTACGTGAACTTTATTGTTTTTCACTAAATATTACACAAAGCCATTCTTAAACAAGACTACGTCATTGAATTTTTTCTTCTGGTGAAAAACGCTATAATACCTTAAACGTTTCAAGATTTCTATTTTTTAGACCCACTTCCAATACAACCAACTTTCGAAATTTCTATTTTTGATAATTTTTGGTCGGTATAAAAATATTTAAACCGGGTCCTATAGTAGGTAGACCCGCTCCAAAAAATAGACCCGGTCCGGCTTTCTTGCAAAAACAGAAAGACTTAGTCTTAGTCCGAAAAGACCCGGTCTAAACTTTTACGAATGAAAGCGCATGATAAGTAATCACTCCTCTCCCTTCTCCAAAAAAGTTTTAGGTAAAAATGGGTACGGGTACCTGTCCGAATATGTTGCGTCTACCCTGTGTGGCCCATTCGTCGACGTACTCCCCCATGGATGTGGCGGGGGATATCGGGTAGATGAATGTGATGTCACTGAGGGCGTAGGCCACGTGCGCTGTCGCCATGTTCCCGTCCATCGGCTGGAACTTCGGTTCTTCTTTCTTTGGTTCAGCAGCAGCCGGCTCAAATTTATATTACTTTAATAGCAGTTACAATTTTGCCTTATTATTATTTTATTATCAGTTTCAACAACACAAACCTAGATCCTAGATTAGCACTAGGACTGGATCCCCAGCTTAGTAATTTACATCCTAGACGCAACAATTATATTTTCTACACTAATTTTTTGCAACCAACCAAGTTTTTGGACAAACTTGATCTGGAACGTCTGGCAGACTCCTTGGCGAGTGCGATATTGGCGATTGGCGAGTGCGATATCAGAAAAATGGGGTGTTGTGCATACATGGGCAAGTTGTCCGGAGTGGGGGGTTAAACTCCAAATTAGGAGGGGGGGTTAAAATCCGAGAAACGCAAAACACCCATATCGTTTTTTTCTGGAGTGCATTTTACCCATATCGTTTTTCGATTTTGAAGGAAAAATAGGTTAAAAACACTAATTTTAGGTCAAAAAGCCCTTTTTATTGCATTTTTGAGTTTTTTATTGCTTAAAACATTCATTTTGACCTCAAAACTTAAGTTTGGAGGCAGTTAGAAGCCATTTTAAAGACATTTTTTTCTTCATTTTTCCAAAATTAGGGGGGTTAACTTTTTCTCCCCCTCCCACTTCTGAGTGGGGGGGTTAAACCCCCCTTCTCAGAATTTGGGGGGTTAACCCCCCCGTGCCCATGTATGGTGTTGTGTCCCATAGGCGGGTTTGTTTTTGTTTTGCATAGCAGGCAGATTGATAATGTGTATTGCGTAGGACCGGGCCACTGTTGTCTTCTCTGCAATATAGGAATGGGAGTTGATCAATCCGTGCTCTTGAACCAATTTTTGGTGATTATAATTAAAGTTAAAAAAATTAAAAATAAAATAATGTGAATGTATACGCAATTTAACACAGTTTTAAACTCTATACCAAACTCACATTATATTTGTTTTATAAAATGGCTTTAATATAAAAGGTATTATTCACAAAACCATTGACTTAGTTAATTTATTAAATTAAACCGTGAATACGTGAAGGACTAAACAAACGGGTGGCCAGGATGGATTGGATCACCTTTTTTTATAGAAATAGGGCTCAACCGGGCCGGATATCCGGTCCGGTCCGGTGGATCCGGTATATCCGGCCATTTTTGGATCCGGTCCGGTCCGGCCGGATCTTTTTTTAAACCGGATCTTGGCCGGATCTGAGTTTTTTACAAGAATATAATAACATTACTTTTATTTTATCTTATTTTGACACTCCCACCACAAATTTTGACTTATGCTATGCTATTATCCCGCGATAGGATTAATGTTTTCACCCATGATATGATGGGTCTTTTTATTTTTGGTTATGTCTTAAATTTTTTAAAATTATATTTAATTTTATTTCTAAGCTTTTTATATATTAATTTGTTTTGTATTTTGTATATTTTGTTTTTTAATAAAATTTATATTACACACAAATTAGAGTTTTGAGTCTATATATTTAAGTTTATGCAAATTTTTTCTTGTTGTTTTACTAGAGTTTAAACATTAAATAGTTTCTATCATTTTTTAAATCAAATATCTGTTTAAAATTATTGTTTAGCTACTCTATTTTACGCATTTTGGTTTTATGTTTGTTTTTGAAAAATTATAGTTAGAGGCTCAGCTAGAACATTTGCTAAAGGTTTTAAAAATAAGGCTGGTATACTATCAGGGGATCGTGACAATTTGTTTGGTAACTTTTTCAGAAATTTTCATATATTCTTTTCAATTTTTTATAACCCAATCACTGGTAATATTTTGGTTTTTAAGCGCATACCTCCCATAGGTATACCAGATATTTGTTTAAAATAATTCCAGAAAATTTAATATATGTATTGTTAACGACAAACTTAATTAGATTTTTTATTTCACATTTTGAATAGACATTTATTTTATCATATGCTAGATTGTTATCAGTATAAAAACATTTATCATATCCTACTGCCAGATATTGCTTTTGGGCATTGTTAAAGAGGAAATCAGGTAATTGAAACATTGTGTCTAATACTGTGTTAAGAGATAAGTTTGTATATAAAGTTTCTTTGCTTTATTGAGGTTATTTGGCAAGTATTAAGCCAATACAATACCTTTCTATTATTTTATTTCATTACTAGACATTGACTTTAAAGTATTTAGTACAGATCTGGTCCGGATCCGGTTCCGGTCGGGGCGGATCTCCCTTTGGATCCGGTCCGGTCCGGCCGGATCCAAAATCATAGATTCAGTCGGGCCCTATATAGAAACAAATAATATCCCCTATGCCACTTTTGACTGTATGATAATAAAAATTTAATTACCTTAGCCTGGGCCGATTGGCTCTTTACTTCGCTAAAGCTGCTCAAAGCTCGTTGAATAGGCAAATGAGCATCCTAAATTACAAAAATAATTTAATAAGACTAGTAAGTTTTTAACAAGATATATATATATATAGTTCTGGCCTTTTTCACCAGCACCTAAGCGCCAGCTGGCGTGTAGCATCTAATTTTCAAGCGCCAACGTAAAATTCTTGGCGCCACTTAAGGAGTTTGTGCCGACAATTTATACGTTTTTTTATATATATAATATCAGGGACGTATCCAGGGGAGGCGGGGGAGGCGGCCACCCCCCCCCCGAAACGGTCGGACAGGGGGAAAAATAGGGATAGTGGTTGGCATAGGTGAGCACGGTCGGGGAAGCTAGGGAGGTGGTTACTCGGGGTAAATCGAATTTTGAATTCTAGGAGGGGGTTCCCGGGGAATCCCTACCACCCCCTTAGGGGGGGTCGACCCGGGGTGCGAAATTTTGAATCTAGGGGGGCAGGGGGGGTGCCCAAAGCAAAACTGTTTTATACCATAATAACTTTAATAATTGTTCTTTTTATAGGATAAATACTACATTTTATTGAATAAAAAGCCATATTCATGTATAAAAAGGGTGTAAAAGCATAAATATGTGATGAAAATTAACGTTTTTGCAAGAAAATTTAGTATTCAAAGGCCCCTAAAATTTTCCCGAGAGGGGGGGGGGGGGGGGGTCAGATTTCAAATTCTTGAGGGGGGTCAGGGGTAAAAAATTCAAAATTGAGGGGGGGGGGGCCCCCCTCTCTGGGGGGCCCCCAAATCCGGCCAGGGGGAGGCCCCCCCCCCCCCCCCCCCCTTCCCCCCTTTTGTGGTGGGGGGGGCGGTCGCCCCCCCCCAAATGGTCACCAGATAGTAAAATTTGAGGGTTTTCAGAGGCTAAAAATTCAAAATTTTCCAGCGCCTCGCTAATCGCTCGGCGCCGAACTATAAAATAATTTTAGTACCCCAATTGACCCCCAAAAAACAAAATTTTTCCGCTTCGCTTTGCTCAGCGGTCACTTTCTATAGTATGCATGCATATATCTCGCTATTTATCTTGCCTAATGCTAAGTTATTTCAAAGTTACTACAATATTTTAATTATAAGTAATAAGTACTACACAGAAAGCAAAACAAACAATCATATTGTTGATTTATGTACCTCCCCCCTCCTAAATTTTCCAGCCGCCTATAGCATTGACTCGGATTTTTTTCATATAGGTAGGTAGGTACCACCCTAAGTAACATGGAGTCAAGATGCTGCTCATGTGCTTTGGTTTCCAGTGTGGGTGTAGCCAGTAGTCTGAAACATACATAGGCAAGTTGGTGCGGAGTGGGGCGGGGATTAAAACCCAAATTGGGGGGGTTAAAATCCGAGAAACGCAAAATACCCATATCGTTTTTTTTCTGGAGTGCATTTTACCCATATCGATTTTGAAAGAAAAATAGGTAAAAAAACGCTAAATTTAGGTCAAAAAGTCTTTTTATTGCATTTTTGAGCTTTTTATTGCTTAAAACATTCATTTTGACCTCAAAACTTAAGTTTGGAGGCAGTTAGAAGTCATTTTAAAGACATTTTTTTCCTTCATTTTTCTGAAATTGGGGGGTTAACCTTTTCTCTCCCCCCCCCCACTTCTGAGTGGGGGGGGGGTTAAACCCCCCTTCTCAGATATATGGGGGTTAACCCTCCCAACCCCCCCCCGTGCCCATGTATGATCTGAAAGGTCTCTAAATTCCTTTTTTGTGAAATCCAGGCTCTGCCAATGTGTGCTAATGGAATTTGTAACTAAGAAAATATGTTTTTATTGCTAAAAACATTTTAGATAATAGGTTATTAGGCCAAAAAAAGTATATTATACAGCTTTATCTACGTACTACAATCCGCCCCCCCCCAAATGAAAATCTGGCTACGTCCCTGTATAATATATGTATATTTTGAATGACTTTGTAGTCAAACGTTTGTTGTACACAAATTAAAACCTCTTTTTGCTTATTTTAAGATTGAAATACAAAATGCGTAAAAATTTTGTGGGAAATTTATAATTGTAAATACGAAAGCATTGATACAAATCCAAGAAATCAATAAACAATTGTGGTTTCAAACTAGGTTTCTTAACGCCGAATCGACGCAACTGGCCTTGGCGCCCAGATTTTGGGCTAGAAACACATTTTTGTAGCTTAAGTCGACCAGACGAAAAGAATATAAAGACCCAAACCTGAGCCCTGCCTCACTGGGGTTTTATTGGGGTGGGGGCAATTCAGAAACGGGGGGTGCAACTTTTTTGAAACGGGAGGGGGTGGCAATCATAGGTGAGAACGGTCCTGGCAGCTAGGGGGGTGGTTACCCGGGGTAAATCGAATTTTGGATTCTAGGAGGGGGGTTCCAGGGGAGTCCGCCCCCCCCCAACTTTTTAGGGGTGGGTCGACCCAGGGTGCGAAATTTTGAAATCTAGAGGGGGGTCAGGTGGGGTTCGGTGTCCAAAGCAAAACAGTTTTAAACCATAATAACTTTAATAATTCTTGAGCGATTGCCTTTAGAGCTGACTCTTGGATCAGAGTAATGAACCCAGCGAAACATTTGCAAACAGAGTTTGCAAAAAACGTCTCAGCTAGCGGGGGCCTTAGAAAACTAAGGGTGCATCCCCATGGTTCACTACCGGATCTTTTAAGGTTAAATTCAGCTTTTGGCTGGGGACTTTCACCCCGCACCCACAAAAGGTGGTACCTGGCGGATCCTTGAGCGATTGCCTTTAGAGCTGACTCTTGGATCAGAGTAATGAACCCAGCGAAACATTTGCAAACAGAGTTTGTTTATTGAATAAAAAGCGATATTCTGGCGTAAAAACATGAACATGTAAACATGTTAAAAAATCACATTTTTGGAAGAAAATTTAGTATAGAAAAAAGTACCTAATTGTCCCGAAGGGGGAGGGGAACGGGGGGCAATCAGAAAACAAAGGAAAAAAAGAGAAAAAAAAGGAAAAAAAGAGGAAAAAAACGGGAAAAGGGAAAAAAATACAAAAAAACGTAATTAAGGTAAAAATAGGTCTAAAATGGCTTAAAATAAATTGAAATAGGCTAAAAACTGCAAAAATTTCGCGACGATGGCGTCATTATAGGTCAAAAATGGCGCTAAAATTTTTGGGCGGGAGGAGGGACAATAAAACGGGGGGAGCAGGGAGGGGGGCAAATCCTCCAATATAGAGGCGGGACCATCTCCAGACCGTGCACAAGTCTGAAGACCAATATAGAAATTTTTTCTCGCGCTTCGCTTTGCTCAGCGCGTAATTATTTGAACCTACTTTTTATTGTAAACACTAAAAGGTAATACATTTTTGTATTGTATATATTTAGATAATACTAATATAATACTTAGACCAGTGCACTGCCCCCCCCCTGGGTTTTATTGGGTGGGGACAATTTCAAAACGGTGGGGGCATAGGGGGAAATTTTTTTGAAACGGAGGGGGGGCAATAAAACGGGGGGAGGGCAAGTAGAGAAGAAAGAAAAAAAAGAGAAAAAAAGACAAAAAAGCGAAAATAAGGTAAAATATGTCTAAAATTGCTTAAAATTTATTGAAATAGGCTAAAAACTGCAAAATATTTGCGATGATGGCGTCATTATAGGTCAAAAATGGCGCCATAGTTTTAGGGTACTTTTTAATTTTTGGCGGGGGAGGTAAAGCCTCCAATAAAGCGGGGGGTCATTTCCAGACCGTGCACAAGTCTGAATACTCATATTTTTAACTTTGAGAAATTAGTCTTTAAATCAACCATAATTTTCAAAAAAGTGAATAGACTTGAGTTTTTGCCAATAACATTGCATAAATTCATTAAATGCTTGCAAAAGGTATTGCAAGATTTTCAAAATTTCGAAAGAATTTATCTTTCACTGGAATTTATTAAAAAGAGCAAAAGAAAATTTCCACGGCTTGTTTGACTGCTGAGCGAAAAAAGTTAAAAAATTGGTTATTTAAAATTTTAAATTTTGGGCACTAGAGGCGTCGAATTCACAGAACGAAAACGAATAATTAGATTGGTTAAATTCTTGGGCGGTCCTAGAGTTGTTTTGATTTGTGTGAAAAGATGTTGTGTTCTGTAAGCTTGTGTTTTATTCTGTTTGCGCTTTGCATTCGTCCTGCATATATAAGCTCAAACGTTTATATTTTTATGCTTTTATAGCGCATCTTAAGTTTTCCACTTCGCTTATTGCAACCAAAATAAGATAAGAATAAATAAGCATCGACAAGCATGGACCAGATACCCCCTACCGCGAGAACGACCCTGGGTTAACCAAGTTAAAAGCTAGAAAAGGGTTTTGGGATTGGGAGGTTCGGTTTCCAAGAAAGTTCTATTAAATCAATGATTTAAAATAACATTATGTTCGTTTTCATAGGCTAAAATAGACTATTCAAGCATAAAAATATATAAAAATACTGTGTTTACTACAAAATCGTGTTTATGAAATGGGTACATATTAGTGATGTTTCTTGGAGTTCCGAACCCCAGAGCAGAGTTCTGCTTTTAGAAGCTTTGAAGCAACCTCCGGAGCTCCAGAGCTCCGCCCTATTTTTGAACTAACTTCATGAATAATTAAGGAGTGATTCCATAGTTCACTTAGTCAAGATTTTTTCGTAAATTAATTTTTTTGCAAAACTTATTTAAAACACTAGAAATAGTCTTAAAAATGGTAAACGAGTAAACTTAAATGTATTTCAAGCTAAAATAACTTTTAAATCAATCATTTAGGGGGCGGAGCTCCACAACTCCCGCCACTTTAAATAGCCGGAGCTCCGGAGAATGATATTGAAAGATAAAAACATCCATCACTTCACTAGTATATATGAATTTTGACATAAATTTATACCTAAAATTTGGCTGGAGAGGGGGTTCTCCGTTTAAGAATTTTAAAAGCGGTAGGTGTCAAAATAAAAAAATTCGGAGGAGGCCCCCTCCTTTGATTTTATTCTCATGAATGGGCCTTTGCAGGTTCCGACTCTACCTACCGACTTCCGTCTTCCGTGGCTTTCCAGGGAGGGTAGACACGTGGTGGCAGTGGCGTGCCCAGGGGCAGGCGGCCGCCTCTAACCCCCGAATCTGGCGAAGCCGGATTTTTCTGTAAGGGGGGAGGGGACTCTTACGTTTTTTGAATTTTGGGAGAAAAATTTTTTTTTCTTTAATATTAATACAGAAACTTTCCTGATGCCTTCCAAAAGCATATTACTAGTCAAAAAACCAAATTTTTCCCGCTTCGCGGGTAGTTTAAAATGACAATTTTTCTATGTTTTTAGATTTCAAACTGATTATGCCGGTCAATAATTTAGGCATGCATGTGAAATAAAACTACTATAAACACTATTAACCTTTTATTAACGTTTTAAACACATGTTAAAAATATATTATAAGAATAAAAAACCTTAAATTTTGTAATAGGAATTATCTGGAATTAAAATTTCTAGTGTATTTTAGTGCCTCGAATTAAAAATTTTATCCCCTGGGGGCATTCTACCCCCCGGACCCCCTGACAAGGGGCACCGCCCCTTGGCCGACCCTGCTGGGAGGCTCTCGCCCCCCAGACCCCCCATTTTGGGGGATCCTGTCCTGCCCCACAGGCTGCATACTTCAGGGTTAGTATTTATCCCCTCCAGACCGCCCCCCCCAAATAAAATCCTGGGCACGCCACTGCGTGGTGGATAAGTTTGAAGTCGGCAAGCAGATTCGATGTTCAAAGGAAAATTATTAATTGTTGTTTTTGAATGAAAATTGTGCGTTTTATTGAATAAAATAAGGCATATTTAAATATAAAAAAGTTGTAAAAATACTGATTTGTGTTAAAAATTTACGTTTTAGGGGAAAATTTAAGATAAAAATAGTATGCAGGGACCTAAAAATTTTTTGACGAAATAGGAGGCAAACTTAAAATTCCATAAGGGATGGGGTTCAGGTCGGCAAAATTAAAAATTTGATGGAAAGCGTTTGGGGAATAGATTTTGTGCTGAGAGTAGGAGCAAAAAATTTTAGATTAAAGCGTGGTGGTGGACGAATTTCCCCTCCCGCCTAAGTTTTTTTTTGTTAATATATGCTCTACCATATACAAGTCCGTAGCCAGGGGGGGGGGATTGGGGGGATTAATCCCCCCTCAAATTCTGGGAAAGCAAAAAATTTCGTAAGGGTCCCCCCTTTGGTTTTTTTTAAAATTTAGAAAAAAAATTTTTTTTTCCAAATCACTCTGTAATGTATTAAAGGTATATAAAATGCATTATTTAAAGTGATTTAGGCTCATAAAAGCTCTTATTTATAAAAAAGGAATTATTTATAATTCAAAACATTAGTGCAGTGAGTTTAAAAATATTGTATTTTTGTTTTGTGTGAAAATATTTACATAAAAGCGGCAGTATCAAAGAGCGGGAAGTCACGATTCAACCACTTTTTTGGTATAAAAAAGCGGTTTTCTTAGGATTTTTTATTGTAAATGCTTTGGTTACTCACTTTAAAACCGTCTTCTTCAATTATTACTGTTAAAATGACAGAGCCACAAAGGCACTTAATGGACATATCCAATTTCGCTGGCAGGAACCTCAATGAAAATTAAAGAAAAAAACTTACTTAACAACTGTTGGAACCCCAGCGAAGTTTTGGACAATTTTGGATATTAATAACTGACGCATTTACTATAAAAACTTAAATTAAATACAGATTTTTTTATTTTTAGAAAACGTTTGTTCTTTTTTATTAAAATAGTAATAAAATACCTAAAACTATTTTGTTTTGTTGTATTTATTTAAAAAAACAACTGAAAATAAATAAAGATTCAGTACTTAAATTTAGGTTTCCTGATGCCTTTTAAAAGCTTAAAATTAAAAAATTTTCCACCCCAGGGGGCATTCTGCCCCCCGGAACCCCCTGACAAGGGGCTCTGCCCCTTGACCCCGCTGGAGGGCTCCCGCCCCCCAGACCCCCCTTGTGGGCCCCTATAAACCACCTTCCAAAAAATCCCCCCCTCAATTTAAATCCTGGCTACGGCCCTGATATAATATATATATAATACAGACCTGTGCACAGTCTGGAAATGCCCCGCCCCGGAATATTAGTGGCTGTGCCCTCCTCGTTTTATTGCCCCCCCCCCCGCCCAAAAATTATAAAGCACCCAAAAATTATTGCGCCATTTTTTGATTGATTATGACGCCATCATCGCCAATTTTTTGCAGTTTTAGCCTATTTCAATGCTTTTTAAACTATTTTCGACCTATTTTTACTTAAACTTCACCTTTTTTGTCCTTTTTTCCTTCTTTTTTTCTCTTTCTCTCCTGCTTGCCTCCCCTCGTTTCAAAAAAGTTGCCCCCACGTTTTGGAATTGCCCCCGCAAATAAAACCCCGGTACGGAGGGGGCAATGCACAGATCTGTATATAAACGCTAAAAATTATTTTGTAATGTTTAAACTTGGATCAGAGCCGTCAAAGCTTTTCGAAATCCTCCCTTATACATTGAACATCTTACGTCTTTTACTTACCTTCGCCAAAGCGACACTTTGCTTGCCTTTCTGTAGAGAGTTAGCCAACTCCTTGGGAGTTGTGGGCGTGGTGCTACCTCGGGCGGGCGGCATGGAAGACGCCCTATTGGCCGAAGGGGATGAGGCCAGGACCTTCTGGCGGATCCCTGAAGTTTTTAACAAGTTCGATCCCTTCAGCATTGTCTTTTGCTGCCGTTGGTATTTTCAAATATAATACAAACAAACGCTGAGTTTCCTTTCAAACAGTAAGCAATATTGAGGTAAAAATAAATCCCAAATCGGTTTGATTTAGTCGGAATACTGGATGGATCAATTAAGAAAAATTAAATGTCGACGCGCTTCACCGCTTGAACAGATCCTTCTGAATCTAATTTACAGTCTAATTTTAACAGTGAGCTACGAATACCGCACGTTTTGAGCTATCAGCTAAAAAAAGTAAAGTAATACCATATAATTTAAAATACACAAAAAATAGATTGTAACTGACACGTCACACGTGTTGCTTTTTTTAAAAACAAAAAATTCTAAAAAAAGAAACAATATTAGGCATACATGGGCACGGGGGGTTGGGGGGGTTAACCCCCCCCCCCCGAATTCTGAGAAGTGGGGTTTAACCTTCCCCCCCACTCAGAAGTGGGGGGGGGGAGAAAAAGTTAACCCCCCCCCCAATTTTGGAAAAATGAAGAAAAAAAATGTCTTTAAAATGACTTCTAACTGCCTCCAAACTTAAGTTTTGAGGTCAAAATGAATGTTTTAAGCAATAAAAAGCTCAAAAATGCAATAAAAAGGGCTTTTTGACCTAAAATTAGTGTTTTTAACCTATTTTTCCTTCAAAATCGAAAAACGATATGGGTAAAATGCACTCCAGAAAAAAAACGATATGGGTATTTTGCGTTTCTAGGATTTTAACCCCCCCCCCCTAATTTGGGGTTTAACCCCCCCCACTCCGGACCAACTTGCCCATGTATGATATTAGGGTAAAAGTGTAATTGCAAAAATGTATAATGAGCAGATACGTTGTTTTTGCATAAGCATAATGAACTGCTTTATTAAAGTTTCCGCAAGAATTTTCATCAAACTTTATGTTCAGTCCTGTCATGCCATGCTTATTTCAGTTTAAATATTTTATGACAATAAATGCGTTAAAAACTGGTATCGTATTTTTTACCAAGTATCACAAACTTGCCACGGACGGGTGTTACGTCTTTAATTATGACAGAAAACTGTCAGACTCCTGGATTTGATGAAAATATCCCCGGAAAATGTTTCGGAAATATTATATAGGTAGTTAAAAAATAACACGTTAACAAGTAAACGCAAGAAACAATACCAATATTGATTTTAATTGACTTAAAACCAAGCAACAAAATTAACTTGCATGCGTTTTTATGATTAATAGTGGAGTGGTATTTGGTATTTTAATGATGGTGGAATTAAAACTGAACATGTCTTATTAATAAATTCTTATGTCACATGTTGGGTAATTAAACATAAGTTTTATCTGACAAACAAAAGATACGCACCCAAATTTTTGCAAATCTAATTTAAAATTCTATCAAAATATTATAAAAGTAAACAACACCTGATGTGCCAGGGAGTTGTAAATACTATTTACATGTACTATACAAGATACAGTAAAAAATTGTTTCTTTGTGACTTTTTTTTTATTTTATGTCTATACAAAAAGCAACCAACCTGCAATGCATTAAACACAAACAAAACAAACATCTTATTGTCTTATGACGGCGTCCGTTTACAAATTTTTAAGAGGAGTCTTGTAATAATGTCGTGCAGACGCATAATAAAAAACGTCAAAATTATTTTATTACAAAAACAAAAAACAGGAAATGTGAACACAAAACAGAAGACTTTAAAGATCGATAAAATAAAACAGTATAACTTTTATTGTACAACACAAGCGTCTGTTTTCCAGTCGTTGAAAAACAAACAATCTATAAGTTAATTAAAAATGACAGTTTTCAAAGTTCAAACAAATATGTAGTGTTTTTATTATTATTATACTACTATTTTAAAGATATTTTCCGTATTCTATTAGTATATTCCTGGTGGTGTCTGCAAAAAAAATTATATTTTGAAATCATAAGTTCTTTGAAATTGCTTTCAAACAACGTTAGTCTTTATAAACTCTAAGGGCTGGTTCATACTTATGACAAACAAAACGTCCTTTGGACTTTGTCCAAAGGACAAATACAGCGTAAAAACGTCCTTTGGACTTTGTCCAAAGGACAAAGTGCAAAGGACAAAATCCAAAGGACAACGTATTCATACTTTTTGTCCTTTAAACTTTTCCCTTTGAATTTTTTCCTTTGGACTTTGTCCAAAAGACAAATTTTAAGTAGCGTTCATACTTCGTCCAAAGGAAAAAGTCCAAACGACGTTTTGGCTTGTCCAAAGGACGTTTTGGCTTTTATAAAAATGTCCTTTGGACTTTGTCCAAAGGAAGTTTTGTCATAAGTATGAACAAGCCTTTAGACACTGAAAAAATGTAGACACAGTCACAGACAGTGCTAAAAATAGTTTTTCGGGAATATCCCACTATAAAAATTATGGCAATCTCCGAATATAATAAAATATAAAATAAAGTATAATAACGTAACCAAATCTATAACACTAGCAAGCAATCACATGGTATATAACAAATTTGGTTGGAAACCGCAAAAATCAATACTTCACTGCGTTTAAAGAAACAGAGCAGCAAATCAAACACGCTAAATAATAGCAAAAAAACTGGTAGGGAATTCAACAAAATACCACATACAATAACTACAATTGTTTCAAAAGTACCTATTATTATATATTATTTCAAACACGGACGTATACCTAGGCAAAAACTCATTTAAGAACAAAACGGGAGGGGCAGGGACGAACCTATAAGACCAAAAATTTCCGGGACTCACTTAGACCTGTGCACGGTCCTGCCCCCCCGGGGGTTTTATTGGGGGGCAATTCCAAAACGGGGAGGGGGGCACGGGGGCAACTTTTTTGAAACAGGGGGACAATAAAACGGGGGAGCAGGCAAGCAGGAGGAAAGAAAGAAAAAAAAACAGAAAAAAAGGAGGAAAAAAAGAAAAAAAGAAGGGAAAAGAGAAAAAAGGGCAAAAAAGCAAAAATAAGGTAAAAATAGGTCTAAAATGGCTTAAAATACATTGAAATAAGCTAAAAACTGCAAAAAATTTGCGATGATGGCGTCATCATAGGTCAAAAATGGTGTCATATTTTTAGGGTACTTTTTCTTTTAGCGGGAAGGGGGCAAAAAAACGGGGGGGGGCAAATCCTTCAATAAAACGGGGGGCATTTCCAGACCGTGTACAGGTCTGTTCACTTCACCACGGCCGTATCTAAGATTTTGCAATGCAACAAGGGGAAACTGCAGGTAATTTGGTTAAAAATGGATTCTATTCGGGTTTTTATTTTGAAAGAAATGCATTCTAACCAGTGCTTGGTCTGAAAAAAAAAATGTAAACTACAGAAGCTTCTTTCTGCCCCTTACCCGTACGGCTATGCTCACTAGGAAGACCTGCGCATGCGCATCCGAAGTTGCCCCCGTTTTGATTATTGGGGCTCAAAAATAAAAAAATATTAACAAAGAAAAAATACCAAAAATATACGCCATTTTGACCTATTTTCCCAAAATTTATGCAGTTTTTAGCCTTTTTTAACAAAATTTAAGCCATTTTATACCCCTTTTTGATTAAATTTCACTTTTTGTAGCCTTCTTTGTTTTAGTTTTTTGTACATTCCAGTTTTAAAAATAATTGCCTCCGTGCCTACCTTGACCCTCTCGAGGGGGGAGGTGGGGGTGGGCGAAGGGAGGGAAGCAGAGCACAGGTCTACACTAGGTATGAGTAGGTAATGGTATGAGTCTGCACTGCGCTCGGCTTCAAGCATACATGGGCAAGTTGGATCGAGTGTGTGTCATAGGTGTTTTTGGGGGGGACAGAGGGGTGCACCCCCCTAGAGCCAAAATTTTGGACCCCCCCTAGAAAAAATTCAGGGACCCCCCTCCCACCCGAAGCTCGAGAGCGGTCCGGCCTGACCCCCTCCCTAGCAAGGCTGAACCCCCTCCCCCCCTCCCGACCAATTTGGAAGTATATTTTTTATTTACTGTCAAAAACACGGGTTTTTAGTTAAAAACAGTGTTTAAATACACTTTTTAGGCCTAAATAGGCTGTTTTAATACATAAAATTCAATATTAGACCTAAAAACACTTAAATTATTGAGTTAAAAAAATTTTGCTAAAAAATTGGACCCCCCTGACCCCCCTCCCCAAATTTGAAATCTCGCACCCGGGGTCGACCCCCCCTAAAAAGCCAGGGCGGTCCGGACCCCCCTGGACCCCCCCCCCACTAAAAAATTTTGGCCTTCCACCCGGGGGTGGACCCCCCCTAGCGAACCCGACCAAAAACACCTATGGGTGTGTGGGGGGGGGAGGTTTAAACCCCAAATTAGGGGGATTAAAATCTGAGAAACGCAAAATACCCATATCGTTTTTTTTCTCGAGTGGATTTTACCCATATCGTTTTTCGATTTTAAAGATAAAAATAGGTAAAAAACGCTAATTTTAGGTTAAAAAGCCCCTTTTATTGCATTTTTGAGCTTTTTACTGTTAAAAAATTTTTATTTTTATCCAAAACTTAAGTTTGGAAGCAGTTAAAAGTCATTTTAAAGACCTCGGTAAAAAAAATCTAACCTCGGTACGTCTCTGGGTCCCAGTAAAATAAAATTTAAACACTAAACATGTTAGTTGTTCGTTTTAAACCGATCGAAAATTTGATTCGATCCGATTGGGCTAGATCTAAAAATCCAGATTAGGTCGATCCCTAGCGCACCCCCTCCCGCTGTTCCTAGGCTTCCCCACTGTGTGGTCCGTACAAACAAGGACGTAGCCAGGGAGGGTTATGGAGGTTGTACTCCCCCCTTTTGGGCTGGCGGAGGTAAAAATTTGGGGGTCCTAAAGAGAACGATTTTAACAATTTTTCTCGCGCTTCGCTTTGCTCTGCGCTCGACATTTATATACCTTTTCACAAATGTTAAGTGATGTTTTTAATAAATTTTATAGACAATTTTTGAAAATTTTTCGTGCTGTCGCACGATTTTTAATGCTATACCTTTTTAAACCTAAAATGTTTCAAGTTTTACTTAAAAAAAACAGTACAAATACCAGCAAAAAGAATCACTTAGCGCGAAGCGCAAAAAATTTTACCCTTTTTTAATGTCTTTTTTATGGTATTTTGAAAATTTGGAGTACAACCCCCTACAACCATAGGTGGGCAGCATAGGCCCGAAGGGGGGGGGGGGGGGCGCGCCCCCCCCCCCCCCCCCCTCTGAGACCTATCCCCCCCCTAAGGCCCATATTTTGACCCCCCCCCCCACCCCCCCCCTAAACCCCTGACCCCCCCCCTAGGCCCATTTTGACCACCCCCCCTAACTGACAATCCCAAAAAATGAAAAGGTCAAATTTCGTCAAAAAATTGTCAATTTTGGTCAAAAACCCGGGGTGTGACCCCCCCCTCTTTTTTCAAAAAAAACACCGGCCCCCCCTGGAGGTCAAAAACCTCCACCCCCCGGGGTGTGGACCCCCCCCCCCCCTGAGCCGTCGACGGTCGGTGACCTATGGTGGGCAGGGGAGTTGGGGAGGGGTTATACACCCCCAAAATTTCGGATTTTGCTGACACCCACCGACCCTCCTAAATTTAAGGTACCCGAGGACACCACCCCAAATTCGCCTCCCGGAGAAAAATTTTTAAGCCTTATAAAAGGAATAAAAAAATTTTCCGCGCTTTGCGCGGAGTTTATTACCTTGTTTATGTCATATAATTCATTATTTTCCTATTATTTAATAAAAATAAGTCTATAAAACAAAGAAAAAAATTTTTAAAAACAATTTGATACTTTAAAATTTTCAATTTCTAAAACATTAAAGCTGAAAAATGAGTACATTGAATTACAGCTGAGCAATGCAAAGTACCAGAAAATGTTTTTAAAATTACTTACTTCTAACCTTTAAATTTTTAATACCACTATATAACAAATCTAAAGGGGAAAGGGGGGTCTAATGTGGTCATATCAAGATTAAAAAACAAAGTAACACAAATTTGGAAGTGGAGACCAATTAAAACATAAAGAATGGGGTGGGTCTAGCGTGGTCATACGCACCAAGATTACAAAACAAAGTAATACAAATTTGCAAGTGGAGACTATAATAATTAATAGAGCGCTGATTGAAGCGCAAGAAAATTTTTTAAAAATGGTCGTTCTAGACCCCCCAAATTTTTATCCTTGGCGACCCAAAAGGGAGGGGGTCTAACCTCAAATTTTTCCCTTTGCCGACCTAAAAGGGGGGGTCTAGACCTCCCCCCCCCTGGCTACGCCCATGTATTTATATAATCTTTAATTAAATATAAGATTATGGATTAAAAAGTTTGTGATACTTGACTTTATAATCAAGACAATAATATTACGATTCTATTATTACGTAATTATTAAAAAAAACTATGATTTCTAATCTAATTATAAAAATATATAAAAACATTATTATTAAATGAATTAAAAAATAAAATTTATAAGTTGCAATAAGGTCTTATTTTAATTTTACAAAGTTTTAAAGCATTTCTAAGCTTGTTTTACGTTTTGTTACGCGTTAAAAGCTCATTTTAAGGCAGCGCGGAAATATTGGGTACACACCCCCCCCCTCAAAATTTGGGTCTTGCCGGACACCCCTCTAAAATTTGACCCCCCCTTAAAAATCCGAGAGGCTTCCCACATATGCCTACAACCCTCCCCCCCTTTTTTCCGAAATCCTGGCTACGCTTCTGGTACAAACTATATTTTTTCCGCCAGTACCCGGAACTTAAAGCTAAAGACGAAGTGTTTTTAAGTTAATTAACTGCCAAAAAAAAATTTTAAAAGCTTTTAAAAAACTGAGAAATCACCACCTTGTTTGAGAAAAAAATCCGAAAAATTTCCATATTAGTAAAAAACCAAAAAAAACATTAAAACAAACTACCCCAGTAATAACAAACAAGTAGGACGGAAGCAAATACGCTTTTAAACAATAATGTCAACAATGAAAAACTTAGTAGGTGACTGCAGTGTCAATAAGTGAAGCTTTTAACATGGCAATCGAAAACCCCAATAACTATTCACTAAACTGCACTGGTAAAAAATAGTTAATTTGTCATATTCTAATATAACTGTCCTAGAAAATCTCACAAAATGAAATATGTCTAGCATCAAAAATTCACACTAAATTTGCTTGTGTAGGTATATTAAAAAAAAACAATGAAACTTATATTCTAACCTATCTGAAATTTCATCCAATGGCAGTGATATGTTACAGAAACCTAATAATAAGCCAATGACTTTTATGGGGTGAAAAAGTTACAAAAACGCTATTTGGCAATCGAAATAAATTTTTGGAAAGCAACTGACTTATCTGACGTCAGCGAATGAAGTTAAAAAAATTAAAGGAGAAAAGGCTATACGAAAAAAAGCTGAAGATCTTTAGAGTATTGCTGCGTTTTGACGAGTTTGGACGCCTGGCAAGTTTTTAAGTCAGACGAAACAATAAACAACAGCAATAAATGTAAAAGACAGTAAATAAAAACTTATAAAATACAAAATATCAAAATTTTCTATTTTATATAGTTGATATTTAGTACATACATAATACTTTTATTTTGTTTATGACACCACAATAATATAAAAAAATATTTTTAATTTGAGCCAATAATGTTATCCAAGACTAACATTTTTTTAAAAACTATCAGAATCAGAGATACTTTTTAAAATTTCAAAACAACACACTACACATAAATCTGAAGCTTGAAATGGCACAATAGTGCCAGCCAAGCTGAAAAAAAAAAACTATATATAAATTTAAATTAGAGATGTTTAAAATGGTACGGAGCTTTTTTTTTAAGATCGGTAAATAAGTTAAAAATTGAATTTTAATATTTTAATAGACTTTTCATTTTTGAAAGGATTGAATGAGACTTATATTATAATAATTATGCAAGCAAGCATTAGGACTTAACGGACAGATTTTTAGTTTTTTAATACAATAAAGCTAGTTTCATACTGGGACTGAAGTATATATAGGTGCTCGATAGAGTGGGAATCCGGCGAAGCCAAATTCTTTTGTAAGGAAACCACTACGTTTTTTAAATTTCAAAAGAAAAAAAATTGTTTAATATTAGTTAAGACACATTCTGGATCATAGGTAAGCACCAGACCTGTGCACGGTTTGAAAATGCCCCCCCCCGCTTTATTGGACGATTTCCCCCCTCCGTTTTATTGCCCCCCCGCGGAAAAATGAAAAAGTACCCAAAAATTATGACACCATTTTTAACTTATTATGACGCCATCATTACGAAATTTTTGCAGTTTTTAGCCTATTTCAATGCAACTTAAGCTATTTTACCCCTATTTTTACCTTATTTTCGTTTTTTGTCCCTTTTTTCCCTTTTCCTTTCTTTTTTTCTCTTTTTTTTTCACCTTTTTTTCCCTTTTTTTCTTTCCCCTGCTTGCCCCCCTGTTTTATTGCCCCCCGCCCCCGTTTCACAAACTTGCCCCCCGTGCCCCCCATTATAACCCCGGGGGGCAGTGCACAGGTCTGCAAGCACCGTCCAGGAAGCTAGGGGGTGGTTTTAACTAGTTACCCAAGGTAAATCGCATTTTGAATTCTAGGAGGGTCACAGATGGGTTTCGATTGGACCACCCCTAGGTTTTAAGGGGGGTTCGAACCGGGGTGCAAAATTTAAAAAATCCAGAAGAAGGCTGTTGGGTTAGGTAGGGTCAGGTCCAGGTGTCCGGAGCAAAATAGTTTTTAAACCATAATAACTTTAATAATTGTTCTTTTTATAAGATAATAATACATTTTATTGAAAAAAAGATTGATCGATCAATAAAGCGTTCGCGTTTATGGAAAAGAATTTAGTACCTACAAACATGGGCGTAGCCAGGATTTCGGAAAGGGGGTGGGGGTCATAGGTGAGCACGGTCGGGGAAGCTAGGGGGTGGTTACCCGGGGTAAATCGAATTTTGAATTCTAGGAGGGGGGTCCCAGGACGGTCCGGCCCCCCTAGCTTTTTAAGGGGGTCGACCCGGGGTGCGAAATTTTGAAAACTAGAGGGAGGTCAGGTCTCAGGTGGGGTTCGGTGTCCAAACCAAAACAGTTTTAAACCCTAAAAACTTTAATAATTGTTCTTTTTATAGGATAATACTACATTTTATTG
>JASAMX010015205.1:0-11780 GCA_030248175.1 Microlaimidae sp. YZB2_3
TTTAAGTTATTAGTTTTGTACTATAGTCTATACAAAAATGATGCGGACTGGCGACAAAACTCGAACTTTGAAATGTTATATATCCATAACGGAGTTTGGAATACGTGCGGGACATATATGGAAGCATAGCTTAGACTCTTGGCTATCTTTTGAAAAGGTTAGGAAAAAATGTTTTTCGATGACGTCATCACTACAGCCCATGCGGTGAAAAAAACCTGGTCCCAAAAAAAACAAAACTTTTTTATTAGTACGAGATAAGAACCGCCGCTTGGTATGCTGTTAAAACATACTTTTCTGAGTTTTTTCTGAAAGTTTAAGCGAAATCGGCTCGCTCAATCTTTTTTTATGATGCATTAAATGCGCGCGGTTTTCGCGATTTTGCGCCAATTTTGACCGCGCTAATACACTGTCGGAATTATTTATTTTGTTTTGCTTCCTTCTCGAAGTGTGTACGATATTGATCATATTGTTATATATTAAATGTCCGCCAATTTTTTTCTCGTTCCTACACAATAAAATTTTTTTCTGGTATGGACCCCCAAAATTTTTTTGGGGTTCCAAAAAAATGACCTTTTTTGTTTTTGATGTTTTGTTTACAAAACTGCCAAAAATGTATTCTAGGCTCCACAAGCAATCTTTTAAGCATTCGTTTGTGCAAAAAAACCCATTATTGAGCTTATAATAAGCCTATGAACTTTGGGTTGGGCCAATTTGGCATTTTTGGTGATTTTATTGGTTAATGCACGCCACAAGACGTGTGCAGAATAAAAATTTTGACAAAAACACCAACTAAAACAATGAAATTCTATGATTTCGTTTTAACTTTATAACATAATAGTCTGTTTTTGGTAAAATTACATGGCAAAGCTATAACACATTTCTTTTAAAAATTCGAAATTTCATGTAAAAGACCGCTAAAAAATTATTATGACTTCGTTTTTTATTGTTTCATGCCGCTTTGTAATGTAACTACACCACTGTTTTGCTTGGGTATTTTTTTGGCTTTTTTTATAAATGCTGCTATGCGTTCGACTGGGATTTCCTTTTAAATTTGTGTGCAGATCTCCTACTTTGCATCTTGGTAATGCAGGCCGCGCCCGCTGTTGCAATTTCACTTGCCTCCCGGGAATTTTTTCAATTACCCTGTTCTCTCCGCAGCGTTCATTTATTGCACGCTGGAAGAAAAAATCAATATGTAATTCTTCCCGCATTCAAAGGCCTCCTGTAGTGTCTCTCCCGCATACTTCCCGCTCCTCTCTACCCCCCTCCCCTTGCACGGTAGCATTTTTAAAAACAGATTTGTTTATTCAAAAGATGACATTTTAAAAAAACATTACAAACTTTTGCACAAAACGATACATGCATGTCTATATATAAATAGACGTAATGTCTGTGTGTGTTTGTGTGTGTGTGTGTGAGTCTGTCTGTGTGTCTGTGTGTTCCCTAACTCCTTCCTAGCCACCCAACGGATTAAGGTGAATGAGGTATCGTTGGAAAGCTTAACCCCAGGGAATGTCGTAAGGGGTTTGAAATTTTGAAACAACTTACATGGACATATTTATACTGGACAACGCGTTTTCACCAAAGGGGGGACCCTATGGATTTTGGAACTTAAAAAATTTTTTTACTCAGAATTGGCTCAAACTTATTGGAAAGAGTAATTAGGCAATGTAAAGCCAGAATATCATGATTTTTGGAAAAATGAACATGGACATATTTATACTGGACAACGTTTTTTTCATTAAAGAAAGGAATTACCTTGCTCACCAACCACAAAAAGGATTGGGCTAAATGAGATATCATTGCAAAGCTTACGGTCCGGAGAATGTCATAAAGAGGTTGAAATTTAGAAAAAAATTTGCATGGACATTTTTAGCCTGGACAAAACATTTTCACAAAAAAGGGAAACGTATGGATTTTGGAACTTAAAAAATTTTTTGTCTTTGAATTGGCTCAAACTTATTGGAAAGAGTAATTAGGCAATGTAAAGCCAGAATATCATGATTTTTGGTAGGATTAACATGGACATTTTAATGCTGGACAACGTTTTTCCACTAAAAAGAGGAACAACCTTCCTCCCCAACCAGCAAAAGGATTGGGCTAAATGAGATATCACTGCAAAGCTTACAGGCAGGGGAATGTCATAAATGGGTTGAAATTAAAAAAAAAATTTCATGGACATCTTTTGGTTGGACAACACATTTTCACAAAAACAGAGCCCTATGGACTTTGAAAGTTGAAAAAAATTTGATCTTCAAATTGGCTCAAACTTATTGGTAAGAGTAATTTGCCATTTTAAAGCCAGAATATCATGTTTTTGGAAAAATGAACATGGACATCTTTATGCTGGACAAGGTTTTTTGAAGGGACAACAAACTTTCTCCTTAACCACGAAAAGGATTGGGCTAAATGAGATATCATTGCAAAGCTTACAATCTGGAGAATGTCATAAATGGGTTGAAATTTAAAAAAATAACATGCACATTTTTATACTGGACAACATATCATTACCAAAGAGGGACAGACCTTCCTCCCCATCACCAAAAGATTGGGTATTGGATATATCGAACCCTAGATTTAAAAAAAGGGGGTAAGAGGAAATATTCAGCGGGAAGTATGCGGGAGAGACACTACAGGAGGCCTTTGAATGCGGGAAGAATTACATATTGATTTTTTTTCCAGCGTGCAATAAATGAACGCTGCGGAGAGAACAGGGTAATTGAAAAAATTCCCGGAGGCAAGTGAAATTGCAACAGCGGGCGCGGCCTGCATTACCAAGATGCAAAGTAGGAGATCTGCACACAAATTTAAAAGGAAATCCCAGTCGAACGCATAGCAGCATTTATAAAAAAAGCCAAAAAAATACCCAAGCAAAACAGTGGTGTAGTTACATTACAAAGCGGCATGAAACAATAAAAAACGAAGTCATAATAATTTTTTAGCGGTCTTTTACATGAAATTTCGAATTTTTAAAAGAAATGTGTTATAGCTTTGCCATGTAATTTTACCAAAAACAGACTATTATGTTATAAAGTTAAAACGAAATCATAGAATTTCATTGTTTTAGTTGGTGTTTTTGTCAAAATTTTTATTCTGCACACGTCTTGTGGCGTGCATTAACCAATAAAATCACCAAAAATGCCAAATTGGCCCAACCCAAAGTTCATAGGCTTATTATAAGCTCAATAATGGGTTTTTTTGCACAAACGAATGCTTAAAAGATTGCTTGTGGAGCCTAGAATACATTTTTGGCAGTTTTGTAAACAAAACATCAAAAACAAAAAAGGTCATTTTTTTGGAACCCCAAAAAAATTTTGGGGGTCCATACCGGAAAAAAATTTTTATTGTGTAGGAACGAGAAAAAAATTGGCGGACATTTAATATATAACAATATGATCAATATCGTACACACTTCGAGCAGGAAGCAAAACAAAATAAATAATTCCGACAGTGTATTAGCGCGGTCAAAATTGGCGCAAAATCGCGAAAACCGCGCGCATTTAATGCATCATAAAAAAAGATTGAGCGAGCCGATTTCGCTCAAACTTTCAGAAAAAACTCAGAAAAGTATGTTTTAACAGCATACCAAGCGGCGGTTCTTATCTCGTACTAATAAAAAAGTTTTGTTTTTTTTTTGGGACCAGGTTTTTTTCACCGCATCGGCTGTAGTGATGACGTCATCGAAAAACATTTTTTCCTAACCTTTTCAAAAGATAGCCAAGAGTCTAAGCTATGCTTCCATATATGTCCCGCACTTATTCCAAACTCCGTTATGGATATATAACATTTCAAAGTTCGAGTTTTGTCGCCAGTCCGCATCATTTTTGTATAGACTATAGTTGCTTAATTTAAAAGTTTGGAATGGACTTTTTAAAATTAATTTTTAAATTTTAAATAGTTTACTACCAAAACATTTAAAAAAAAATTATGTAATTTTAAAATTAGTTTTAAAACACAAATTTCAACTTTATTTTTACTAATTCGAAATCATTGTTCACGAAAATACTATTTTAGTGATGATTTCTAACTATTGTGACGTTTAATTAAAAAACCAAAATTTATCTAGCACAAACTGATATATTAAAGCACTTTAACGTAGGGAAATATATTATTGTATAGCAATTTTTATGAAGTATAGGTTTAAGGTAAGAAACTAAGAAAACTAATATTCTTTCAATTTTTTTTCTTTTGTACCCTCGTACAGTAAGAGACGCTTATTCAAAACTAGTTTATACATTATCTTAAAATCTATCCAAATAGTGAAGTCTATAAAATAAACCAAGGAATTGAACTGTGGACCAAAAAAATCTACAAAGTCTTCCATCATAAAGGGTGATGATAATTTTTTGTTTAGGTTTCAAATAGTCAAAGACGGTTACACATTGACAAAGCCCAAACTTCAAACGCTGGACGTTTCACTTGTACCGTAAGTTCACAACACATCAATAAAAAGTATATTTATAAAAAGAAAAACATGTTTTTTTTTTATTTATATGAATATTATTACGAACAATATTTTGAAAACAAAAATTTTTAAAATTAAAATAAAATATTTGTTGAAATAAATTTTAATAAAAATTATAAAAAAAACTATAATTTGCAATAATACAATGATATACAATAAACATCTGAATTTGAATTTAAATAATAATTGATCAAAAATATTTGAAAACTTAATAATTTGCATATTTAGGCATCGAATGAAGCAGGGCAGGCATCTTCGGAAACAAATTTAGTAGTGCTAGGTGAGTTTGCATAGCACAAATAAATTCCAACTTTTACACGATTTTAAAATTGTGTATCACTTATTGTTGCAAAAAACTGATTCCTATAACTTTTTTTAAATCATTTTTTTGTTTTATATTCTGCAGTGACCCCTTAGTTGCGAAATGACAATTGATAAGTGACAAAAAAGTACAATCAATTAATCAGTGACAGTTCCTTAATAAAGTGGCAAAAATAAAAATTAGCTGAATAATTCTAAATTATGATATTTTTTTGAAAAAACCAACAAAAACATAATAACGTAGCTGAAAAAAATCAGCAGAAAACTGTTGGCGAAAACTTTTGGTTGAAAATTAAAATTCATATACATACCTTTTATCCTTTTTTCCTTGTGTTTTGTATTTGTATATTTGATATTTTAAAATTTGGGAAATAATGTTTCTTTATAATTTATTTTAGTTCCTCCCAAAATACACGGGCCTGACTTTCGGGAAATGGAAACTATTGTTAAACAAACAGAACAATTGCGGTGCGAGGTTTCAGGTATTCCCCCTCCTACAGTAACCTGGAGTAAAGATAACCAACCAATTTTACCTACTTCCAAGATCGAAATTTTGAACAACGGGACAATTTTACGTCTAAATGAGGTAGTGTTTTGTTTTGTTGTAAAATTGTAGTTTAGTTATTGCTTTGCACTCAAAAACGCCTACAAAAAGTTTTTAAAATATTTAATTTTAGTTTTAGGCTCTTAAATTTAAAAGTAGTTTTTTGTGGTTTTCAGTCATTATTGTTTCTAGAAGTTTGTAAAACTGCTAGGTTTTTTTACTAACATGTAGGGTATCTAACTTAATTTCGGCCAGGCCTTAATTTCGGCCACCAATTTAGGGTGTTAAAAAATTGGCTTATTTTTAAAACACAAAAAAACTAGCACAAAAGTAACTGGATTAATCTTGAATAAAGTGTTTTCGCAAAAGTTTTTTATTTTTGTTATTCTGCATTATTAATATTTTCATTTCAAAAAGTTAATTTTTTGTGATTTTTTTAATTTTTGATTTGTGTTTAAACTGCATCAAATTTTAAAGGAAGCACAATATAACCTTAAAATATCTTTTATTTAAGGCTCAAAGTTGTTAATTTTCATGTTTTGATATTTTCTTTAAAATCACTTTGCAACGCGTTTAACTAAAATTCCGTTAATTTCATCCACCTTAAAGTTTAGGTGAAAGAACCTGCCGTTTTGTTTACTGTTTTTGAATATCATCGTACTATCGTATTTAAAAAGGATTTTTTTTTTTGTTCGTTTGACTTTTTTTGACGTTTTTTAAGCCAAAAACAAAAAATTCAACAATAAAATGCAGGTTATTAAAACACAAACATAATGCAAAAAGATTTTTAAGGAACCAGAAACAAAAACCCAAAAAACCAGAGAAAAAATAAAAAAAAAAGAAAAAATAAAAAAAAAAAAAAAAAAAAAAACCCCCCCCCCCCAAAAAAAATTGTAATTTTTTAAGGTTTTGACATAAATATTTAAAGTCTTGCTAATAACTATTAAAGTTTGAAAACGGGAAAAATTAAGTTATATGTACCAAGAATAATACCTAAGAATAAATTTGCAACTTTTAAAAATTTTTATTGTTTAGTTTGGCACTAGTTATAGCCAGTTTTTTCTAGGTGGCCGAAGTTAACGGCTCGCGCCTTAATTTCGGCCTCTATAAAAAAAAACTCTAAACCTCACTGATCTTTAAGTGTAACGAAAACTTAAAAATTTTGCACTGGAATAACAAAAATAGCTATCGTTTGATTTTTAGATCAAATTTTGGGTCGATTAGAAAAACCAGAAAAAACTTATCCAAAAAAATAAAGAAAGGTGGCCGAAATTAAGTCATTTATCCTTAGTATATCAGGCACGATAATAAATTGAATATACAATAACTTCCGGGTTTTAAACCAAAAAATATCAAATCTGTCTATTTTAAAAATTTTCAATATCTATTTTATTTATTTAGTGGATTCATATTTATATTATATAATTATATATGAAATTATTCATTTTAATAATAACCAATTAGTTTTTTCATACCGTACTGTATTGTGTTTATTGTTTTTATTTTTTCCTTGAAGAATGTGTTAGTTCATGTGAAATTTAAATCATCCATTTATTATAATATATATATATGTAAAAATGTCATTTTCAAGCCCAGACTGCGGAAACTGAACATTAATTTAGGTTTTGGCAAGTCAAGAAGGTCGATACACGTGTGTTGCTAGAAACAAAATCGGAACGGCGGAAGCAGATACTTTCTTACAAGTTTTCGGTAGGGTTTTTGTTTTTAATTTAATCTATTGTAGTTTTATTGATTTTAATATTAAATAATAATCAATACATAGATATATATTTTAACCACCAAATATTTGTTAACTTTGCGGTTCTCCATGAACAACGTGATAATAGAAACTTAAATATTTTCTCGCATGAATTCTGATTTTACCAAGTGTTTCATTTTAAGCCGCTCCTGAAATTGCTCCTGGTCCTGATGAAATGAAAGTAATTTTGGGACATGGAACAACGATACGGTAAGTTAGTTATTATAACTAAATACGTTTTTTTTTCAATGAAAAAAGATTATTTTAGTGAAATTTTTATAAAAACTAAAACTAAACTGACACTGAAACTGAAAGTATGTTAAAACAAGTGGTAGGGTTTAAAATTGTTAATAAGAAGCTAAAGTTTTATTATTAGGACCATAATTAATGTTTATACAGTAAAATTTTAAAGAAACGTATTAGCAGTTATTATGTACAATACTTTGGCAATTGGGTTGTTTTATTTTTCGTTAAAAAAAGAAACTGTATATTTCGTTAAATATGATACTCAGAATCCAGCAACATAAAAATTCAACGTTTATCGTAGCTATGTATGTCAAAAAGTTAACTGTGAAGCACAAGATTGTTTTTTTATGTTATTTGATTTTTGTGTGATAAATTTTATAATCCACCAAAAACCTAATCTGGAAATTTTCAAACTTAACGTTTGAAGTTACAGCAGTTTGAAATGAATAAAACAATCGGTACGTGATAATTGAAACCATAAGTATGGAATTTGGATCTGTCGGAAATTCAAGCAACTTGGAACCAAAAGAAAACTTGGAGCATAAAATAAAAAAATATTATTAATTTGAAGTTAAGTTTATGCTTCGGCTTAGCTACGTGCAGTTTTAAACCTAGAGCCCAAAGTTCCACATTTTTTTTCAAATTTCCTCAAAATCAAAGAAATCAGCTTTTTAGCTGCGAAGTTGAGGGGAACCCGCAACCCGAAGTTCGTTGGCTGAAAAACAGCCAGCCGTTCGACAACGCTCTGGTTCATTCCAGCTACGCGGGCCACTATATTCACATCGTGGAGGCCAAAGAAGTCGACGCCGGGCGCTACACATGTATCGCCGAAAACCGCGGAGGAGCCCGCAGACGAACTGTGGAACTCACCGTTTTAAGTGAGTCGAACAAATTTTAATTGATTGGATTTGAGTTTATAGAAAATTAAGTAATTTAAACATTAGTTGATATGTGAGGCTAGTCAACTAAAAACTTGTCGATGTAAATTTTCCATCACAATTAAGTACTTGTGGATGAATTGTTAAATAAAAGTGGGCATTAAACATATAGTTAACTAGTTAATAAATTAGAGCAGTAACTACAGGTTATTTTAAATATTTCACCTGAATTAATAAAAATCTACAAAGGCTTAAATAACTAAATATTTAATTTTCTATACCACATGATAAAGCTTTACAAACGGTTGGTTATTTGTTGTTTTTTTTTAATTTTAGGTGAAAATTAGAATGCTTAAAAAGTTAAGAGAAAAAGTTATATAAATTATATAGGCAAAAAATTGTTTTCATTAAAAAATATAGAATAAAAAAAGATGAAAAAATTAATAAAAAAAAATCTGCTGTCCAAAAAAAATTTTAAAAATAAAACTTTTACACTAAAAAAAAACACACCAACTGATTTACATGGTCTAGTTGCGGCTATATTTTGTTAACACTGATAATTCTGTTTTATTTGTCAAAGCTAATAATTTTTCAGTTCCTCCTCAGATAATCTCCAGCGAAACTGTGTTGAACGTCATCGAGGGCCACTCTCTGACGATTGAGTGCGAGGCCAGCGGCTCGCCTACGCCCAGCCTCAGCTGGACCAAGGACAGCCAGCCCGCTGACTCCGTACCCGGGATCGTGGTCCAGGGTTCCAGGATCACCGTGGAAAAGGCAAAACTTTCCGACGCCGGCAGGTTCACTTGCGAAGTAAGCTTTCCATGGAATATATGTCACCGACCTAAATTACTACAGTCACATGCGTTGCGTATACCTCAGACTAGTCCACAACTTTTCTGTGTAAACATAAGCTCAGAAGGAAATCACCTCTTTTTTTCTACTTTAATAATAGCGCATTTTTCATTGCTAGTTAATTAATTAATGACTTTATTTTTATATTATTATTTAAATTTTGTTTAAAAAATATTTGAAAATTTTAAAATTTGGCGTTACCAGTAAACGGATATTTTTTTAACTAAAACTCATTCTAAAATTTATATTAATATAATTTTTTTATAACCACGAGAATATGAATTTTGATTTAATTATAAAACAAAAAATGCTTTTTTTGTTTTATAATTAAACAAACAAAAAATGCTTTTGTGTTTTGGACACCTACACTTATTTTTCACCTTTTTAACCAGACGTGTGGAAAAAATATTACGAAAATTATTGAAGTTCGTTGTTATTACCAAATAAATATACAAGCTCCCGATAAAATTGTAGGCAAAGAGTGAAGCTGGACAAGCTAGTGTTGACTTTGCTGTGGACGTTTTCCTAAAACCAAGATTCAAAGATCACAAACCTGAACACAAAGTTATAGAAGGAGATCGAACTACCTTACATTGCAATGTGGAAGCAAAACCACGAGCAGAAATAACATGGTAGGTTCAACTTCTTTAAAAATTGTTAAAAAAATTTCAATCTAAGAATTTAAAAAATCCAAACTTTTTCGTTTGTTTTTTTTGCATCTAATTTAAATTTTTATAGAGTTAAAAATCAAAAAAAGTATATAACGTTGATGTTTGCACGTACCAATTTTATTTTTAGTATAATTGTATTTAACGTTTTTTAGACAGGTAAATTCTTTTTTTTTAAAGTAATAGATTGCTGTAGGAAACTCATTTTTTTGATTTAACAAAAAAAATTTTTTCAAATTTTCATTATATGAAACTTCCAAAGCAAATAAACTTTTATGACTTAAACTAAGCATATAAAAACAAATCTTTTACAGTTGATAATATATTGTTGCGGTAAGAATTATATGCGATTTTCGTTCAAGTGTTTTTCGATAACGTAAATAGCACGTCTTTTGCATATACGTAGGATTATACTATAAACCATATAGCTTGAGTATATTTGAATAATATTATCATGAATATTATTAAGGCTTCGTCAAGGCAGACCATTGGATACCAGCACTCCCAATGTGATATTGAGTCCGAGAGGCGAAAGCCTTATGATTCTTAATACAAAACGATCTGAAGCTGGCAGTTACTCCTGCGTTGCGAAAAATGCTGCCGGTGAAAATGAAGCCAGTTTTACCGTTGACGTACTGGGTAAAATAATTTTAACTTAATAAACGTTTTAATAAATATATTTAACAGGTATTTAATATAAAAATGTTTATTATAAAAAAACATTGAAATAAATAAGCTTAAAAAGTTTACACGAACCTATTAGAATGATTTTAATTAATTGTTAAAACTTTGCTTTAGTGGCACCCTACATCGAAGGCCAACTTATCCAAGATCCAAAGGTGATTGTCAATCAAGCTTACATTGTTGAATGCCCAGTACAAGGAGTTCCAAAACCCAACGTAGATTGGCTGAAAGATGGACGTCTGCTTAATATGGAGCGGGGGCGGATTGAACTACACACAAATGGACGGGACCTTCACATATTAAAGGCCATAGAGTCCGATCGAGCCAGATACACTTGCCACGCGGAAAATGCCGCAGGATCCTTGGACACCGATTTTGCTTTAAACGTTATTGGTAAAAAAAATACTTTCATAAAAATGTTGGACTTTTATTGTTTGCCATATATTATTCGTTATCAAAACAAAATTCAAAAAACTATATTGTATTCCAAATTGCGGAAAACTTGACTAACAACGCAACAGTGCAAGTGGTTTTACACATTTTTGTCCTATAAATTTTACGACAGTGTTTACATAAATTTTGTTTTTTTTTAGCTCCTCCAAAAGCTGGTGCGATAAAGGAATACGTTGTTGTCCAAGGAAAGCCCATCACAATGAATTGCAGCATTGAAAATACAAACTCTGACATTCAAATTACATGGAAAAAAGGAAATGAAGCTGTATATTTGGATCAAAACATATGGCTGGGAGCTCGGGGAGCACAGATAACAATTGTGCAAGCGCAGTAAGATTTTTTATTGAGTTTTTCTTGTTCCTGGTAAAATAATAGCATCCAGTGTTGTGGCAAGCTTGTTACTTAGTTCTGCTCAAAAGTGGCAGTTTTAAAGTCCAGTTTCCAAAACTGGATTTTGGGTGCCACAGTTTATGTTATATTTGTCTAATAATAAAATACAAAATGCAGTCTAATATAAAACTATCACAAACTGGTTAACAAAGCAATTTGATAAATTTAGACTCTCAGATGGTGGTCAATACGTTTGCGTTGCTAAAAACGAGGCCGGTGAAACTGAAGTGCCCATGGTGCTAAAAATATTAGTTCCACCAGTGATCGACAAATCCAACATCATCGGGAACCCTCTGGGCATTGTGGGCAAAAGCATTCGACTGGAATGTCCCTCGGAAGGCATCCCGTCACCTTCAACCCGCTGGACCAAGAATGGAGAACCTATTCGCCCGTAGGTTTTAAAAATATGTTGAGATTTTTGAACCGATATTTATTTGTAATTTTGTATTGACTTACATTTCACTCTATTTTACGTTGGTACCTCATGCTGGCTATAACTTTTAAACTATAAATTTATTGT
>JASAMX010015207.1:0-24005 GCA_030248175.1 Microlaimidae sp. YZB2_3
GTCAAAACCTTAAAAAACAAGTTTTTGTAACCTATATTTTTTGTTTAATTTTTCTTTTTGGCTTAAAAACGCCAAAAAAAGTCAAACAAGCAAAAAAATTCTTTATAAATACGGTAGTACGATGATACTTAAAAACAGTAAAAAATGGCAGGTTCTTTCACCTAAATTTTAACGTGGCCAAAATTAACGGAATCTTAAAATGCGCAGTTAGTTAAACACGCTGCAAAGTGATTTTGAAGAAAATATCAAAACATAAAAATTCACAACTTTGAGCCTTAAATAGGAGAAATTTTAAGATTATATTGTGCTTCGTTCTAAATTTGATGCAGTTTAAACACAAAGTAAAAATTAGGAAAATCACAAAAAACTTCACTTTTTTTAATGAAAATGTTGATAATGCAGAATAACACAAATAAAAATCTTTTGCAAAAACACTTTATACAACATTAATCCAGTTAGTTTTTTGCTAGTTCTTTTGTGTTTTAAAAATAAGCCAATTTTTTAACACCCTAAATTGGTGGCCGAAATTAAGGCCTGGCCGAAATTAAGTCAGACAACCTATAAGTTATGTAGTCCAGAAAGGGACTTTGAGCCGTAGGTATTGGGAATTTAGAGCTGGCAAAATTGTAACTTTTAGTCCAAAATAAAATATTAGTTTGGGTGTATGTTATTAGGTCTAGGTTTTAGTTATTTCAAATTTTTGCGCTAAAATCCCTATTTGCGGCTCTAGGTTACGTCGACTCCAAAATTGTTGAAGATAAAAACTGTACTATCATTAAAAAGGTGTATCATAAAAATAAAGAAAAATATGAGACTTTGTATAGTGCTCAGAAACAAATACTGCTCTAACTAGAGCGCTTGCTAATTAGAGTGCCCTAGTTAGGTCTCTTAATGGCCCTAATTAGGGCACGCCTCATTAGAGCTCTTAATAGCCTTAATTAGGTTGTACTTTTACTAGTCTAAAACCAAACGTAGCTGCAACATTTTCCTCACGTGACTTATTTAGACACACCCATACATGACTTTCATGCGGAGAAGTTTTTTTGTTCACACAAGATCAGCAATTTTTAGAAAATTCAATGCGTCTGTGAAAATTATAATTTATAAATCAAATGTTAAGGTTTCTCCTGATAGTTTTCACTGCAAAGCGATCAGTAGTAAACCAATATTGTAGAACATAACATAGCAAAAATTACGGGTTTTTTTACTTACATAAAAATTATTTGTGCATTATTATTATTATATTTTAGAATATCCAAATGACAAAAATTGGACAAATTGACAAAAAGCAGGAAGCAAATGATGTTTTTCTTTTTCATTTATGTGAATAAAATTCTAAAATTAGAAAAAATCTAAAAAAGTAAATTATTAAAATGAAAAGAAAATAGGGCCCCCCCTATTTGAGTGGTTACTTAATGGGGGGGGGGGATTTTTTAGTCCAACGAACAACTGTTGGGTTAGGTTGACAGCCACGTTGGGTTTACCCTTAGCACTTTATGGGGTTTTTTTTTCATATTTGTCCACTGCGTTGAAACCAATGCTACATTTTCCTTTCTACTTATTTTCATTTAAAAAACTTTTTGTGCTTGAAATTAAACAATTTATTTTGATAATGGCCATCTTCAAGAGCAATGTTGTGTATACGCGTTTCTTTCTGTGAATCATTTATCAAAACTGAAACAAATTCTTTTATGTTCCAGTGCTCGCGGCCTAATAGTTTTTTTCTCTATTTTTTGTGGCCAATAAAACTTCAAAGCGAAACTTTTCATTTTATTCTAAACAGTTAATTATCGATTTATCATAGCGTTTATAACCTATTTATATTCAGTTTTATAATTAAACAATCCTTCAGTTTAAAAATTAAAGTTTTTTGCGACCGTCAGTAGCAAATACCACGTGAGCTACAACTCGCGCAGTATTTTTTCAGCGTGTCCGAAAAATGTTCAGTCGGTAGGAAAGGCATTGCGTACGCAAGTCAACATCGAGTTTTTCTTCGCGTCGGCTGCTGGGCGTTTTTCGTGCGCGATAAAATATGTTAAACATGAAATTTGTGGTTTATCTTGCGCATGTATGGATTGTTACTTTAAAATGTAATGTTAAATTATTTTACAAAATATATATATCAAACATTTTTTGTTTGATCTTTAACGATTTTTTTTGACTTTTCAGCTTAGCTTGATTTTAATACGGCTTTGATGATAAAAAGAAACACAAATTCAAAGAAGAAAAAATTTGACAAATTAAGTAGGTACATCCAAAAATAGATTATAAAAGAATACTTTATTTTAAGTCTTTGAATATTTTTGAGCGCCTCAATTCGTTCGCGAATAAACATAGTAAAATACCTTTACTAACTGTTTAAACAGAAAATAAAACATCCTTCGCGGTACATATTGAATCACCATCTTTAGCTCAAAGAAATCAAAAGCAACTAAAATAAGCGCGCCACCCACAAAATTTTTCGGATACGAAATAAGCACACGATATAAAAACACAAAGAACGCCCGATCTGGAATAAGAAAACAAACAAAAAAAAATCGTTAAAGATAAAACAAAAAATGTTTGATATATATATTTTGTAAAATAATTTAACATTACATTTTAAAGTAACAATCCATACATGCGCAAGATAAACCACAAATTTCATGTTTAACATATTTTATCGCGCACGAAAAACGCCCAGCAGCCGACGCGAAGAAAAAACTCGATGTTGACTTGTGTACGCAATGCCTTTCCTACCGACTGAACATTTTTCGGACACGCTGAAAAAATACTGCGCGAGTTGTAGCTCACGTGGTATTTTGCTACCGACGGTCGCAAAAAAAGCTCTAATTTTTAAACTGAAGGATTGTTTAATTATAAAACTGAATATAAATAGGTTATAAACGCTATGATAAATCGATAATTAACTGTTTTAGAATAACATGAAAAGTTTCGCTTTGAAGTTTTATTGGCCACAAAAAATAGAGAAAAAAACTATTAGGCCGCGAGCACTGGAACATAAAAGGCTTTGGTTCCGTTCCCAGTAATGATTCACAGAAAGAAACGCGTATACACAACATTGCTCTTGAAGATGGCCATTATCAAAATAAATTGTTTAATTTCAAGCACAAAAAGTTTTTTAAATGAAATAAGTAGAAAGGAAAATGTAGCATTGGTTTCAAATATGAAAAAAAAACCCCGATAAAGTGCTAAGGGTAAACCCAACGTGGCTGTCAACCTAACCCAACAGTTGTTCGTTGGACTAAAAAATCCCCCCATTAAGTAACCACTCAAATCACGAGAATCTGACGTCACTTCATCAGCCGATTTATCAGACTATTTGTTTATATATGTGTTTTTGAACAAGTGAGGAGGTCGAACCCTCAAAAAACCAAATTTTTATTTTCATGTAAATAAATTTTTTTTTAGATTTTTTAGAATTTTAGAATTTTATTCACATAAAATTAAAAACAGAAACATCATTTTTGTTTCCTGCTTTTTGCCAATTTCGTGAATTTTTTGTCATTTGGATTAAATATTCTAAAATAAAATTTTTATGTGAGTAAAAAACCGTAACTTTTGCTATGTTCTGCAATTGGTTTACTACTTAACGCTTTGCAGTGAAAACTATCAGGGGAAACCTTAACATTTGATTTATAAATTATAATTTTCACAAACGCATTGAATTTTCTAAAAATTGCTGATCTTGTGTGAACGAAAAAATTTCTCCCAATGAAAGTCAGGTGGGCGTGTCAAAATTAGTCACGTGAGCACACTGTTGCAGCTACGTACCTTTAGTTCTTTGGCCATATTATATTTTTCTTTCCGAAAATTCCCAATTTGTTAAAAATTAATTTAATTTCTTCTTTAAATAGCTACACCAAAAGAAAACAATGTGTATAGGATATCTGACTTAATTTCGGCCAGGCCTTAATTTCAGCCACCAGTTTAGGTGTTAGAAAATAGCCTATTTTCAAAACACAAAAAACAGCACAAAAGTAACTGGATGAATGTCCAATAAAGTAATTTTGCAAAGTTTTTTTTATTTGTGTAATTCTGCATTATCAACATTTTCATACAAAAAGTGACTTTTTTGTGATTTTCTTAATTTTTGCTTTCTGTTTAAACTGCATCAAATTTAGAACGAAGCACAATATAACCTTAAAACATCCTCTATTTAAGGCTCAAAGTTGTTAATTTTCATGTTTTGATATTTTCTTTAAAATCACTTTGCAACGCCTTTAACTAACTGCGCATTTTAAGATTCCGTTAATTTCGGCCACCCTAAAATTTAGGTAAAAGAACCTGCGTTTTTTACTATTTTTAAATATCATCGTACTACCGTATTTATACAGAATTTTTTTGTTTGTTTGATTTTTTTGACGTTTTTTAAGTAAAAAATAAAAAATTGAGCAAAAAATACAGGTTATTAAAACTTGTTTTTTTAGAGGTTTTGACTTTTTTACTGAACGTGTAATTCCAGTTTGGAATAATCTGCCCAATAACGTGGTCTCAGCTAATAGCCTAACCGGTTTTAAAAATTATTAAACCATACTGATCTCACAAAATATTGTACTATTTTTAAATAAAAAAAAACATAAAAAATCAATGGTTTTTTTTAATATAGAAGCTTAAACACTTAGTTATAAATCGTTTTAGCGGTACATGAAATGAATTATAAATTAAAGTTTGATTTTTGGGTTATTGTTTGTGTAAGTGTTATAATTCTTAGCAATTTCTATAAGACCCTTTTAAATTTTTTTTATCACTGCTTTTTATTTGTAATTGTTTACATATTATTTAATTTATTTTTATTTGTGATACACCAATTGTTGCACTAATATTTGTGTTTTAAATGTTACTATAAATTGCTAAAAAATAAAATATTCTTCTTCAAAACGTAGTTTCATTTGAACAAGTTTGGGGCGATAAGATGATAGTTTTACCGCTTTACCGCTAGTTTTTATGATTGCTTTAATTTTTTGTGTTTTTTTTTAAATGTAGTTCCATTATTTTTAGCTTTTTTTTGCTTTAAACTTGTTAATTCGGATTGTGAAAGAATACCTTAAAAAATCAAAGTTGTAGGGTAACTGACTTAATCAAAGTTGTAGGGTAACTGACTTAATTTCGGCCACCTTTTTTTAGTTTTTTGGAAAAGTTTTTTTTGGGTTTTTTAATCGACCCAAAATTTGGTCTAAAAATCAAGCGATAGCTATTTTTGTTATTCCAGTGCAAAATTAAAAAAATTCTGTTACACTTAAAGATCAGTGGAGGTTTAAAGTTCTTTTTTTATAGTGGCCGAAATTAAGGCGCGAGCCATTAACTTCGGCCACCTAAAAAAACTGGCTATAACTATTGTCAAACTGAACAATAAAAATTTTTAAAGGTTGCAAATTTATCCTTAGGTATTATTCTTGGTACATATAACTTAATTTTTCCCGTTTGCAAACTATAATAGTTATTAGCAAGACTTTAAATAATTATTTTATTTATTTATTTATTCGTCAGTAAATATGAAAATATGAATTTATACACAAAAACAACTAAAGCTTAGTTACACATTAAACAGACGAAGGGCAGGTAAAGGTAACTTACGCTCACTTACCTACCAATACACAACACAATCAAGAAATAAGCACATACACATTATATAAATTAAATAATATGTAGAAAAATTAGTCAAATAAAAGCAGTGATAAAAAAAAATTTTAAAAAGGTATTATAGAAATTGCTAAGAATTATAACACTTACAAAAACAATAACCCAAAAATCAAACTTTAATTTATAATTCATTTCATGTACCGCTAAAACGATTTAAAACTAAGTGTTTAAGCTTCTATATTAAAAAAAACCATTGATTTTTTATGTTTTTTTTTATTTAAAAATAGTACAATATTTTGTGAGATCAGTATGGTTTAATAATTTTTTAAAACCGGTTAAGCTATTAGCTGAGACCACATTATTGGGCAGATTATTCCAAACTGGAATTACACGTTCGGTAAAAAAGTCAAAACCTTAAAAAAACAAGTTTTAATAACCTGTATTTTTTGCTGAATTTTTATTTTTTACTTAAAAAACGTCAAAAAAAAGTCAAACGAACAAAAAAATTCTTTATAAATACGGTAGTACGATGATATTTAAAAACAGTAAAAAACGGCAGGTTTTTTTACCTAAATTTTAGGGTGGCCGAAATTAACGGAATCTTAAAACGCGCAGTTTGTTAAACGCGTTGCAAAGTGATTTTAAAGAAAATATCAAAACAATAAAAATTAACAACTTTGAGCCTTAAATAGAGGATGTTTTAAGGTTATATTGTGCTTCGTTCTAAATTTGATGCAGTTTAAACAGAAAGCAAAAATTAAGAAAATCACAAAAAAGTCACTTTTTGTATGAAAATGTTGATAATGCAGAATAACACAAATAAAAAAAACTTTTGCAAAAACACTTTATTCAACATTAATCCAGTTACTTTTGTGCTAGTTCTTTTGTGTTTTAAAAATAAGCCTATTTTTTAACACCCTAAATTGGTGGCCGAAATTAAGGCCTGGCCGAAATTAAGTCAGATATCCTATACACATTGTTTTCTTTTGGTGTAGCTATTTAAAGAAGAAATTAAATTAATTTTTAACAAATTGGGAATTTTCGGAAAGAAAAATATAATATGGCCAAAGAACTAAAGGTACGTAGCTGCTACAGTATGCTGACGTGACTAATTTTGACACGCCCACCTGACTTTCATGCGGAGAACTTTTTTCGTTCACAAAAGATCAGCAATTTTTAGAAAATTAAATGCGTTTGTGAAAATTATAATTTATAAATAAAATGTTAAGGTTTCTCCTGATAGTTTTCACAGCAAACCGTTAAGTAGCAAACCAATTGCAGAACATAGCAAAAGTTACGGTTTTTTACTCACATAAAAATTTTATTTTAGAATATTTAATCCAAATGACAAAAAATTCACGAAATTGGCAAAAAGCAGGAAACAAACGATGTTTTTTGTTTTTAATTTATGTGAATAAAATTCTAAAATTATAAAAAATCTAAAAAAAAATTTATTAACATGAAAATAAAAATTTGGTGTTTTGAGGGTTCGAGCTCCTCACTTGTTCAAAAACACATATATAAACAAATAGTCTGATAAATCGGCTGATGAAGTGACGTCAGATTCTCGTGATTTGAGTGGTTACTTAATGGGGGGGATTTTTTAGTCCAACGAACAACTGTTGGGTTAGGTTGACAGCCACGTTGGGTTTACCCTTAGCACTTTATCGGGGTTTTTTTTTCATATTTGTCCACTGCGTTGAAACCAATGCTACATTTTCCTTTCTACTTATTTCATTTAAAAAACTTTTTGTGCTTGAAATTAAACAATTTATTTTGATAATGGCCATCTTCAAGAGCAATGTTGTGTATACGCGTTTCTTTCTGTGAATCATTACTGGGAACGGAACCAAAGCCTTTTATGTTCCAGTGCTCGCGGCCTAATAGTTTTTTTCTCTATTTTTTGTGGCCAATAAAACTTCAAAGCGAAACTTTTCATGTTATTCTAAACAGTTAATTATCGATTTATCATAGCGTTTATAACCTATTTATATTCAGTTTTATAATTAAACAATCCTTCAGTTTAAAAATTAGAGTTTTTTGCGACCGTCAGTAGCAAATACCACGTGAGCTACAACTCGCGCAGTATTTTTTCAGCGTGTCCGAAAAATGTTCAGTCGGTAGGAAAGGCATTGCGTACACAAGTCAACATCGAGTTTTTTCTTCGCGTCGGCTGCTGGGCGTTTTTCGTGCGCGATAAAATATGTTAAACATGAAATTTGTGGTTTATCTTGCGCATGTATGGATTGTTACTTTAAAATGTAATGTTAAATTATTTTACAAAATATATATATCAAACATTTTTTGTTTGATCTTTAACGATTTTTTTTGTTTGTTTTCTTATTCCAATTCGGGCGTTCTTTGTGTTTTTATATCGTGTGCTTATTTCGTATTAAAAAGAATTTTGTGGGTGGCGCGTTTATTAGTTGCATTTTGATTTCTTTGAGCTAAAGATGGTGATTCAATATGTACCGCGAAGGATGTTTTATTTTCTGTTTAAACAGTTAGTAAAGGTATTTTACTATGTTTATTCGCGAACGAATTGAGGCGCTCAAAAATATTCAAAGACTTAAAATAAAGTATTCTTTTATAATCTATTTTTGGATGTACCTACTTAATTTGTCAAATTTTTTCTTCTTTGAATTTGTGTTTCTTTTTATCATCAAAGCCGTATTAAAATCAAGCTAAGCTGAAAAGTCAAAATTTATTACCAGCCTAATGAATCCTTTTAGAAATCAACTGGCTTGTACTGAACAATTGAAAAAACTTAAATATTTTAAAATATGAATCCTGACAATGTTGAAATTTTTAAACTTATTCGTTGTGATTTAATTACAATTTTAACCATGAATTCAGAAATTAATGCTGAATAAAATTTTTATTTGCACGCTTTCATTTCGCATATTTTTAAAGGTATAATCATAAAAATTTTAAGAATAAGTTCGTTTGTGTAACTAAATTTTTTAGCAGGGTAGTGGAATTTTCGGCATTCTTCAATAATAAAAGAAATTTTTTATGACAATTAACCCGTGTCAGCCGTACAGCTGGCATGTTTTCTTTTCCGTAATTTTTTGGTTTTATCTTAAATTAAAAATAATGATTTTTATTTTACTTTGAGTATTTTTTGTAAATAATTGGTTTTAATTTCTTTAAAGCAAAATGGTTTCTCAAAAAACATATTTTTTATCTAATTAAAATAACAATATCATCATTATCATCATTTATTTCTAAATAGTGTACTCTCAACTTACACGCTTATATATATTCTTTTACTTCCATTTCTTCGATCTTTTTATACTATCTAACCATCACATTATACTTTAATTTGAATTGGGTCCAATTCGCTCCGCACAATTCGCTCCGGGCCCAATTCGGTCCGGGAACAATTCGCTTCGGGCCCAATTCGCTCCAGGCCGAACAATTCGCTCCGGGCCCAATTCGCTCCGGAAAAAATTTGCAAACGCATTTCTGATTATCAACAAAATTTTACTTTTAATAGTCTAAGCCTAAGCCTAAGCCTGAACCTAAGCTTAAGCCTAAGCCTGAACCTAAACCTAAACCTAAGCCTAAGCCTAAATATGTTTAGTTTACATAGCGTACGTAATAATAATTAATTTATACGCTTGTTGGAAATGCGTTTGCAAAGTTTTTTCCGGAGCGAATTGGGCCCGGAAAGAATTGTTCCCGGAGCGAATTGGGTCCGGAGCGAATTGTTCCCGGAGCGAATTGGGCCCGGAGCGAATTGTGCGGAGCGAATTGGGCCAGACCCCTTTAATTTACCTTAGTTTACAATTTGTTTTTTTTTTGGTTTTTTCCTTTTCATTATTATTATTATATATTATTCTCATACAAAATGTAAAACTCACATCTGCTCCCTAAAATCCTCTGATAGGGGTGGGGCCTTGACTAACATTCTACATTAACAACAGTGTTGATATAGGGTGGTAGGCGGCAATATGGAATATCCATCGCCGGCCCGCTTCAGCTATAAAAAAAATATATATATATATAACACAAGAAAATGTCCGACTGTACACTAAATTTTTGACAAAAATTTTGCGGGAAAAGTCGCACTTTTAATTCGTGTGCGACTTTTCTCGCAAAAATCCGCCATTTTCTGCTAGTTTTCCGGCGCTGCGATTTTTAACACAGTGTTGGTTTTCTCGCAGTGAGGACTGCGACTTCTTTTGCACTCTATACTGCTCTATTCGCACTGCGATTATTTTCGCACTGCGAGTCTGGCTGCGCAACAAAAAAAATACAGACGCTGGTAGTCATTTTTAATAAAACACTTTGAAGCTTGTTTTACTTAATTTTAAAACATTGGAAAGTTACTTTATTTTATTAAAATAAAAAAATTTAACATCCTAAGGTAACAAAAAACGACTTTTACTCAGTTAAACACAAAATTTTCGCTCCGCTTTGTTTTTATTTTTTTGTTGTGCAGCCAGACTCGCAGTGCGAAAATAATCGCAGTGCGAATAAAGCAGTAAAGAGTGCGAAAGAAGTCGCAGTCCCCACTGCGAGAAAACTGACACTGTGTTAAAAATCCCAGCACGAGAAAACTAGCAGAAAATGGCGTGATTTTTGAAAGAAAAGTCGCAAAAAAATTTAAAAGTGCGACTTTTCACGCAAAATTTTGGTGAAAAATTTAAGTGTACAGTCGGACATTTTCTTCTGTTATATATTCTTGTTCTAGCTAAGATTATTTGAAACTTTACACAATGCATTATTCATGGTTAATTAAAGGTGGACATAATTAATATTAAAAAATTTAAAATTTTGTATAATACTTGTTTTTAGGTATTATAAAAATTTTAAGAATAAGTTCGTTTGTGTAACTAAATTTTTTAGCAGGGTAGTGGAATTTTCGGCATTCTTCAATAATAAAAGAAATTTTTTATGACAATTAACCCGTGTCAGCCGTACAGCTGGCATGTTTTCTTTTCCGTAGTTTTTTGGTTTTATCTTAAATTAAAAACAATGATTTTTATTTTACTTTGAGTATTTTCTGTAAATAATTGTTTTAATTTCTTTAAAGCAAAATGGTTTCTCAAAAAACGTAATTTTTAACATCGGTCTCAAGAAAAAAAACTACTTGAACAACTGTTTTCAGACTCTTTGTAGCCTTAAATTTAACTCTTCCTTATGTAAATGTTCTTGTTGTAAAGCTTTGCTTTTGCTAATTCATCGTTTAATTTAAACTGACATTATGGACATAACAGAATTAACAGAACAGAATTTATTCGGCGGTCTCACCACAAATTATAATTCTTCCCAGAATACATATCATTCTATTATTTTTTAAACCTGAAATTCTACAAATAAAATAATAAATATGTATCTAGTTTTCTTAAAAAATTTTAGAGGTTTTATATATATATATATATATATATATATATATATATATATATATATATATATATATATATATATATATATATATATATATATATATGTATATATATTAAATTTATGCATTAGGTACCTAAAAATTTTTTTTATTTTCTGATTAAAGACTGGTTCATTACTTAAGCCAAAACGTCCTTTGGACAAGCCAAAAAGCCGTTTGAATAAGCCAAAACGTCCTTTGGATTGTCCAAAGGGATTCTAGGGCACGAGGGTGGACACGAAGGTACTTGACACGAAGGTACTGGACACGATGGTACTGGACACGAGGGTACTGGACACGAGGGTACTGAGCAAAAAAAAACGTTTGCCACAAATATGTAAATTTTTTAAGCTGAATGAGCTGAACTAAATTTTAATCATAAGTCGGTTCGTTTTTAATTATAAATAACATTTTGCTTGCTTTAATATAATGCAATTTAATAATAAAAAACTTCGTGTATTGTTTAAAAAAACATCATACTAATTGAACGAAATTTTTAGAGGTCATTTTACACACAATTTATACAACGGACTTTTAATAAAAACAATAATAATGTTTAAAACTTTCTCCAAAGCTTTGGAGCTTCGAATCGAAACCCTGCCTTTGGAAAAAAAATTACAGAATTAATATTAAACAATCATGAGTGGAATGAGAACGCCAAGAAGTTATTTAATTACTGTTTTTTTCTAAAATATATACTCGTATGAAAATACAAAGCGAATTGCACAGTTTTTGCTGTCATTTTTTTATTTAGACTCTTTTCATCGACTCTTGATTAAATTAATTGATTTTTTTGATAAAATCTGTAGAAAAAATAACTTCCGCAAAAATAGATTTCAGTAGTAGAACTGTAAAAAATATCTTTTTTGCTTTTTTAGTCCACTCTAGCTTAGGGAAATCACTTGAACACATGTTGACTATTTAAAACAAGACAAACAAAATGTGCTTTTGACACCCAAAAACATACAATTGTTAGATTTTTTATGTATGATATTTTATGCAATTACATTTAAGTATAGAGTCGGGAGTAAAATAATCCAACAACGGATATTTGGGAGTCTTTAAAGCCCACTATTGCACAGTAAACTTTATTTTCCTAAGCCTAAGCAAAACCCAAAAAATAAGCTAAACTTTCTGATAATATTTTAATAATGGTTTGCTTTTAAAAAATACCGAATAATTTAGTTTTAAAAAAGGCAAGCAATTGTTTTTTGGAAAATATTTTACTAAAATGTTTTTGCAAGGTTATTAATACAAGAATTATTTGCAATTATTTTTGAAATTATTTTTTTCCGAAGGCATTATTAAAAATTCATTTTTCTGCACACCACGAAAAATAACCACAAAAATGTTTTGACAGCACAATCAAAGCATAACAGCAACCTTAATGTTTATTATCTTTCGAGTCTCATAGCTTCTCGTTCTCAGCATTTTTAAAGCTAATTATTATTTTTTTTAAATGCACAAAAATGTAGACAAATAACACGAAATCTTTGAATGTTATAAAATTATTATTTGTGTTTTATGTCTTCTCAATAATTTTTTCTTATAATCTTACCTTTTATAAGTCAGTTAAACAAAGTAAATGATTTTTAAGTAAGACCAACGATTGTTATGCAATAGGTTTATCCCGCTTTATGCGGCAAAGTTATGTTTTTTGCTCGTCAGTACCCTCGTGTCCAATATCCTCGTGTCCCCCCTTGCATAATGAATCGATTTTGCTGCGAAGTTGTGGTGAACGCAATTTTTTTAAGTCCAGTACCCTCATGTCCAGTACCCTCGTGTCCAGTACCCTCGTGTCCCGTTCCCGTCCAAAGGACAAAGTATGAACCAGCCTTAATTTAACAAATTTACATAATGGTAAATCTTGGTTATTGAAAAATAGCGTAAAACAATGGTCTAAAATTACAAAACTAACTGAACTTGTTTAAATATTGTTGTTGAATCTTCTCGAGTTTCTCTGTAAATTTGGTAAAACTTATTTATTTTATAATTGATTTTGATTTAACAGATTCAAAGTTTTGTTATGTTGGGTAGGCCCATCATAACTAAAATTTCCACAATTGAACGCCAGCTCCACAAAACATATTTTTAGTTAGAATATGTATAGAACCTTGATTATGTAAACTGAAGTTGTCCATGTATATTAAAACCTATTTGATTTACATTATTTTTCTGGCTCTTTATCAATAAACTACGTTTATCAATAATTTTAAGCCAACAAAAATCTTTCAAATTCTAAAATTTAGTTTTTTAGATGAAAATCATAGATGGAAAGCTAGGGGATGGTATATCCCCCAAATTTGGGGGCTATACCGAAAATTTGGGGGGGGGTATTCACCAAATACCCCATTTTAGCGTTTTTAGTACTGAGGCCGAGACCCCTCCTCCCTTTCCCCTCCTTTAATTTTTTTTTTCAGAAACAACCGTTTTCAGAATGAATGGTCAAAAAACAACCTGTCTTGTCTATTATGTCGATGTTCGTGTTTAAAGTAGTGTTGTCGATGTGCCCCGGAGCTCCGACCTCAGGAGCTCCGAAACGGGGCTCTGCTTTTAGAAGCTCCGGAGCAACCCCCGAAGCTCCGCCCTATTTTTGTACTACTTTCATAAAGAGTGATGCCATATATTATTTTGCAAAATTTTTTTTGCAAATTAATTTTTTTTTTCAAAACTTATTTAATACGCTAGAAATAGTCCTAAAAATGCAGATAAAGTAACTTTGAATGTATTTCAAGCTTAATTACGCTTAAAATCGTTCATTTAATGGGCGGAGCTCCGAAGCTCCCTCCGCTTCAATAGCCAGAGCTCGGGAGAATGATATTGGAGGGTTGGAACATCACTAGTTTAAAGTAATATTGTTTTTGAAAGATGTTCTGATATGTTATTAAACAAAGTAATATTGTTTTTCAATGATATTCTTTTAAATTAAATTATGTTAATTTAAAATTTTTATAATTGAAAACCTCAGAATACGTGCTCTCAGCTCTCAGCTATTTTCTTTAAAAAAATTATTGTCCATCAGGGAATTCTGTATTATTGTTCTTCCAAAAATTTTGGTTTAGTTTTTATTCTGTTTCTGCATTGGCTAATTTTCTAATTAATATCGCACTGTTAATTGTCATTTCATAAACAAAAAAGTTTTCCGATTCCAAAAAACAGATGTCTTTTTGGTGAACATGTGTTGTTCAGCATTTTCATGTTTATTGAAAAAATGATATTCTGGTTTTTTGTCGGCTAATATTTCTTATGGCAATAATAATTTTACGCCAAATCAAGAACTAAAAAAGTTGAGTAATTGGAATCCATAGCATCTTCCTTCTGCCTCTCTTAAAAATGCGTTTTCCAGTCCTGCGTAACAATATGTACCTATGCTGATTTGTTTCAGATTTTCCGTATAAGCTTTCCAATGCCCTCATTTAGTTTAATATGTTTAATGGTTCAGAAGGAGTTAGGAAAAATACACACTCAAGCACAGACGCGTGCGCGCGTGAGCGCATGACCATAGGTGAGAAAGAGGGGGGGAGGGTGGGGTCCACCCCCTTAGTCTCGAAATTTTGGGACCCCCTAGACGAAAATCTTGGGCCCCCTTCCCCAAATTTCCGAATTTTTTACCCCTGACCCCCTCTAGAATTTGAAATCTGAGCCCCCCTCCCCCCTCGGGAAAATTTTAAAACTGTTTTGCTTTGGACACCGGGACCGGACCCCACCTGACCCCTTCTAGATTTCAAAATTTTGCACCCCGGGTCGACCCCCCCCTAAAAAGCTAGGTCCTAGAATTCAAAATTTGATTTACCCCGGGTAACCAACTACCCCCCTAGTTTCCCGGACCGTTCTCACCTATGCGCATGACCCGCAACCAGAAATTTTTATTTTAGGCCCCACCCAAGTTTTAATATGCGCAGCTCTAACTTTCCTAAATTTTTCTATTATTTTACGTCAGGTATGTAAGCGTACGGGTTCAACCAATACTCTCAACCCGTAAACCCGCCCCCCTTTCCGGCTATTACAGTTACCTTATGGAAAATAATTTTGATATTTTTATAATTATTTGGAAATCTTTGATACTCTTAAATCCACCCTTTGCTTTTGACTACATAATATATCAAAAGATCGGTAATTTTTTAAAACTTAGCGATCTTTTGTCTGTTTGTTCATTAGCGTTTTCTTTGTTTAGAAGAGCGTTAAATTGCGTAAACTTCGCGAAATACTTTGGAGAAACAAGTGTTGCTTCTTGCGAGCTAAGTTTATTGGTACTTATATCATTGACAAGTTGTAACATCGTAACGCCATTTGCCACTGACCACCCCATTTTATTTAAGCTTAACATTAACCCTTTCCTTTGCAACCGCTTTTTATCCTTTATTCCTTTATTATATGCACTTGCGATTAGTTATATGCTTTTACCGCATTTAAAGCGCCGGTTTTAAATCATTAAAACAGTCCTTTTTGTGTAATATTTTTAAGCTCCTCAAACAAAAGTTATTTCTCTTTGCAAAATTTTTGATCGAAGTATTTATTAACTGATAAACTGGATAACTCTGTTTTTAATTTTTTTTAATTGACAGGAGTGGAGTTAAAAAACTAATATTTTTTTGCAGGCAGGAGATTTTTCCTAGCTTAGGTCAATTCGACCGCTAAAAATAGAAAGAAGTGGCTCATTTTAAATTTATTTTTCAGCATTTTTTTATAACTAACCGGTTTTTAGTATTTTTCGAGTTTTTGGGGAGGGCTGTTAGTGATTTTCTCTAGAGTTACAATACGAATAATTTCGCATGATTCAAAAGAATGGCATGCATTTTCTCCAAAAATTTTTGTAAATTAATTTTTAAACCTCTTAAAAATAATAAAGAAGTCTTAAAAATAAAGATAGAATAGCTTTAACCTGAAACATATTGGTTTAAAGTTAAAGAGCTTAAAACTCTTGATTTTAAAAACAAAGCTCCGGAGCTTCTGTCGTTTTATATGGCGGGAACTTCGGAGCGTGGGATTATGCGGTGTATCTGTCTGGCTTTAACCTTCGCCGCCGCCGTTATTCGCAGAAACGCCAGCCGATACGCGATACACACTCCGCGTCTGAGCCTGGATAGCTATCGTAAGGGCTGGTTCATACTTATGACAAAACGTCCTTTGGACAAAGTCCAAAGGACAATTTTATAAAAGCCAAAACGTCCTTTGGACTTTTGCCTTTGGACGAAGTATGAACGCTACTTAGAATTTGTCCTTTGGACAAAGTCCAAAGGACAAAATCCAAAGGGAAAAGTCCAAAGGACAAAAGTATGAATACGTTGTCCTTTGGATTTTGTCCTTTGGACTTTTCCCTTTGGACTTTTCCCTTTGGATTTTGTCCTTTGAACAAAGTCCAAAGGACAAAAGTCCTTTGGACTTTGTCCAAAGGACGTTTTGTCATAAGTATGAACCAGCCCTAATGGTTTAAACGAACCAATGGGCGGTCAATTGGGTTTTAGGCACCCATAGCCGGCCTTTCCATAAACCTATCTCTTTTTTTTTATTTTCAAAAAAATATTAGACAAACATAATTAACAAAAATGGTTTTGATTATGGTTATTTTTGCTGTAAATTGTTAAAGCTAAACGCACGTTTTCCCAGCGTGAACTTGAAAATTCGTATTGCTATCTCATTTTTCGCGCAGATTTGTTTATTTTATTTTGACGATTTCCTCCTGCAATTGGATAAACAACAGGACGTTTGGCGTTCTGAGGTAAACTGAAAAAATATTTCGCGTTTTTTAAGCTTAATCTGTATTTTTAAGCGGGGTTGGTTTTTGGTTCGACTGTGCCGGTTGAACTCTATTACGCGGCAAAGATCACTCCTACAATACGAGCAATGACTCACTAACGTGACTAACCTTGGCGTATAATTTACCATGTTTTGCACGAGTAAACATGGAATAACATCATTTTTTTAAATAACGTGAAAGTTTATTTATTTTATCCAGTGACAAGAATAGCGTTTTTTTAAAATAATCTGAAAGCTTATTTTTTATCCAGTAATCTACCATTATAATGGTGTGTTAACTGTTAAAAGTATTATATTGTTTGTTAAGCATCTTTTTTTTGTTTATCAGACAACAATGTTCTATTATTTTGATAAGCGTTATTTTTATCTTGTGTATTTATGAGTTTTTCTTGGCGTTGTCTGACGTCTGATAAACGAAGCTATAAAAAACTCTGGTTGGTTTTTCCATTTAGATAACAAACACAAAAAAGCGACAGAACAAACAGGCTAGAAGAAAAAAAAACTGATCAAGAAAATTTGATATTTATTAGATTTTAAATCCAAATTATACAGCAAGGATTTTTTTTCATTTTGTCAACAGCAGACGTGCTTTGCTTTAGTTTTATTATTTGCCAGCCCCGAACCGAAACTGTAATGTAAAATCAAATGTTCAACATTATTATTCCTCGTAATCAATGTACCTTTTTGTCGCCTTAATCAAAAACAAGTTTCCATAATTCACAATCAAACCAGCTCGCTTGGTAAACGTATATATAGTATATACCTACGAGCCTAACTACCTATTAATTCGACAGTGAAAGCAAAAGCAAACTAAAAGTTTTATTTCCATATCAGTTTTCGTGTTTTTTTCCGTTTACCTATATAAAAACTCCGGGTTTTGGAGCTCCGTCCTTTTTTTTGCTATGATTTCCTGATGTAAATGCCATATATATTTTGAAATTTTTAGTAAAGTAATTTTTTTTAAGTTTATTTAAAACTTTACAATAGTTGTATAGATTGCTGAGTGTTTTTTATTTACTCTTAGATAAACATTATTTATCTGCATTTTTAAACTATCTTAACGTTTTCAATAAGATGTGAAGTAGGGTATCTGACTTAATTTCGGCCACCAATTTAGGCTTGTTTTTTTTAAGGTTTTAACATAATTATTTAAAGTCTTGCTAATAACTATTAATGTTTGCAAACGGGAAAAAATTAAGTTATATGTACCAAGAAAAATACCTAACGACACACTTGCTACCTTTAGAAATTTTTATTGTTCGTTTTGGCAATAGTTATAGTCAGTTTTTTCTAGGTGGCCGAAGTTAATGGCTCGCGCCTTAATTTCGGCCACTATAAAAAACATTTTTAAACCTCCACTGATCTTTAACTGTAACAGAAATTTTAAAATTTTGCACTGGAATAACAAAAATAGCTATCGTTTGATTTTTAGACCAAATTTTGGGTCGATTTGGAAAAATCAAAAAAAAAAACTTATCCTAAAAATAAAAAAGGTGGCCGAAATTAAGTCAGTTACCCTACATAGTGATGTTCTACGAAGCTGCAAGCTTCCGGTCCAGGGCAACCCGCAACCATACATGGGCAAGTTGTTCCGGAGTGGGGAGGGTTAAATTAAACCCCAAATTAGGGGGGGAATTAAAATCTGAGAAACGCAAAATACCCATATCGTTTTTTTCTGTAGTGCATTTTACTCATATAGTTTTTCGATTTTTAAGAAAAAAATAGATAAAAAACGCTAATTTTAGGTCACAAAGCCCTTTTTATTGCATTTTTGAGCTTTTTACTGTTTAAGACAGCATTTTGAACTCAAAACTTAAGTTTGGAGGCAGTTAGAAGTCATTTTAAAGACATTTTTTTTTATTTTTCCAAAATTTGGGGGTAACTTTTTCTATCCCCCCACTTCTGAGTGGGGAGGGGATTAATAAACCCCCCTTCTCAGAATTTGGGGGGGTTAACCTCCTAACCCCCCTTCCCCGTGCCCATATATGCCCGCAACCCCTGAAAAAACCGGCAGCCGAAGTTTTGGACCTCTGCCCTATTTATTCTAATTTTATAAAGAATTAATGAGTCATGCTATAAATTATTTTATCAAATTTTTTTTAAACTTTAAAACAATTTATAGTCTTAACAACGCAGATAGAACAACTTAAAGCATATTTAAAGTTTAAAAAAAACTTGAAATGGAAATTTTAGGAACTGAGTTCCGATGCTCCAGATCTCCTATTTTAAAATCTTTTTTTATAGCTCAAGAGCTCGCCTTTAAATTCAGAGCATAACCTTGAAGAGCAGGTTCTTCACTAGTTTTACAGCTTAAGTATACAAAACTATACTGAAAAAAATATAACATTATTTTTAACTATAAAATTAGACAAAGGAATTTCTGGGGTGCTGCGTAACTCCGAAAACCTGAGCTCCCAAATGAACTTGAAGCTCCAAGGAACATCGTGTGTACAGTGTACATACGCTGTTGCAATCCATCAATTCCGTATGCATTCATTTTCATACTGTCCCTGTCTCTGTTCTTAGAATGAGAAATCCACAACGTTTGCAATCACATTCGCTTTTTAAAATTGTCACCTCTGACTCGTTTAATCTTAGCAAATACAAATATTAAAATGGGCTTTTTTACGCTTTTTCGCTCTGTCGTAAATAAATTTTGCGACTTCTTTCTTTTGGCGTTCGCCGCTTTAACAGCTCATAAATTATCGTAGGGCGGTTTTGAAATTATATTATTATTATGCGATAATTTTAGTCGTATGACAAGTCTATTCATTTCGTTTCTTTTTCTGTATGTGTCTGCCTTATGTATGCGTCGTTTAAATGTAGGTGTGCAGTGTGTTAATTTCAGGGATTTCGAAAAGGCCCACGCCTTGGGGAGGTTAACGAGGGGATTCTCATAGGGGTGCGAATGAGAAAATTTTTTTTAAAAAACGGGAATTTTGAAAAAAAAGGGTAAAAAAGAAAAAAAAAAGGTGAAAAACGGCAAAATTTTCGCGAAAAGGCGTAAAAAATGAGGATTATGTTTTATTAAGTATTTGTTAGGTTCTTTAGCAGGAGGAATGCACAAGCCGAAGCCACTAATAAAACGGAGGAGGGGGCATTTCCAAACTAATCGCAAGTCTGCACTTTTATATTAAACTAGCGGTATTCAATGAGAATTAAGATTTTATGCAATAACCAAGGTCGTATTAAACGTAGGATTCAGAATTAATCCCTTCTTAAATTCTGGGAAAATAAATATTTCGTAAGATATATTATCCACTTTCGGTTTTTGCAAAAATTTTAAATAATGGTGCTAATAAAAAACATTGAATAGTAAAAATAAGTATAATAAAAAAAGGCTCAAATGTTTTGTAATGTAGGTAAAAATAACATAAAAATACATAAGACCGCAATTTTTTTAAATATCAGAGACGCCTCGCAACTTTGGTGCCACGTGAGAAGCGTGAGAACCTGAGACCTAGCAGGAATTGTTAGGCTTCGCGTGGCACCAAAAACTAGTAGGGTAGCTGACTTAATTTCTGCCACCTTTTTTATTTTTTTGGATAAGTATTTTCTGGTTTGTCCAATCGACCCAAAATTTGGTCTAAAAATCAAACGATAGCTATTATTGTTATTCCAGTGCAAAATTTTTAAATTTCTGTTACACTTAAAGATCAGTGGAGGTTTAAAGTTTTTTTTTATAGTGGCCGAAATTAGGGCGCGAGCCATTAACTTTGGTCACCTAGAAAAAACTGGCTATAACTATTGCCAAAACGAATAATAAAAATTTTTAAAGGTTGCAAATTTATCTTAGGTATTGCGTATTGTTCTTGGCACATATAACTTAATTTTTTCCCGTTTGCAAGCTTTAATAGTTATTAGCAAGACTTTAAATAATTATGTCAAAACCTTAAAAAACAAGTTTTAATAACATGTATTTTTTGTTGAATTTTTATTTTTGGTTTAAAAAAACGTCAAAAAAAGTTAATTGAGCGAAAAAAATTCCTTATAAATACGGTAGTACAATGATATTTAAAAACAGCAAAAAACGGCAGGTTCTTTAACCTAAATTTTAAGGTGGTCGAAATTAACGGAATTTTAAAATGAGCAGTTAATTAAACGCATTGCAAAGTGATTTTCAAGAAAATATCAAAACATGAAAATTAACAAATTTGAGCCTTAAATAGAAGATAATTTAAGGTTATAAATAAATATAGTGCTTCGTTCTAAATTTGATGCAGCTTAAACACAAAGCAAAAATTAAGAAAATCACAAAAAATTCACTTTTTGTATAAAAATGTTGATAATGCAGAATAACAAAAATAAAAAAATTTTGCAAAAACACTTTATTTAACATTCATCCAGTTACTTTTGTGCTAGTTCTTTTGTGTTTTAAAAATCAGCAAAATTTCTTACACCCTTAATTGGTGACCGAAATCAAGGCCTGGCCGAAATTAAGTCAGATACCCTAATGTTCCCCCCTCTAATATGATGTTCCGCAGCTCCAGTTATAGAGCAAGGGGGAGCATCAGCGGGGTTTTTTTCTTAAATGAGCAATTTTATGTTATTTCAGCTTAAAATTCGTTTTAAAATGTTTTATCCACATTTTTAAAAGTATTTTTGTATTATTTTTTTATAAATTAAGAAAAGTTTTACAAAAAATTTTGGCACAAAATACATTACATTACTCTTGAAGTTAGCAAGGTATTTACTATTTCACGTACATTGCAATTTTTCTTTGTTCACATTATTATGTAGATTTCTGCTTTCCGGATAGCCAGCCACGTGAGAGTATTGTTGGCCACTAGGGGTTTGGGGGTTTACCCATATGTGGGCAACCTCAAGATTTTTTAGGGGTATACTGATAATTTTTTGAAGAAGTATTTTTTAAAAACCTCATTTTTAGCGTTTTTTGTACTGCCCTTCTCTCAAAATTTAAGAGGAGGGGAGTTTCCATCCAGGGTACCCTTAGGTATATTTTAAACCGGTTGGTAGTTTCAAAATTTTAGGAGGTTTTAATGCCCAAACCCTCTCCTTAAAACAACCCATTGCCCAAATTTGGTTATGTACCTTTAAATCGTAAAACTGTTAAGTAACAGCCCCCCCCCTATTTTTAAATTTTAGGGTACTATTTAGCTTTTGTTATGATTTGCTGTAATATAATTCCTTTAATATAATTTTTCAGCAATTCTCTAACAAAATTAAAATTTCTGTGGAAATCAATTTAAATCGTCTAAACAGGCTAAAAATCTAGTCAACTTCGATCAAATAATTTCTCACGTGTGGGTATACTCGGTGTCAAAGGGTGTTTTCTCTTCAATTAATTTTTTTTCTAATTTAAACATAGTGCAAAGCACCGAAAATTTGTGAATGGCTCTGGAACTCCGAAAAAAAGAGCTGGCGAATATCAGTGTCAAAATCTGAGGCGTCGGTGCCGCCATGACGTATTACTCCTGTTAATAAATAATGTTTTTCGAAATGTTTTAACTTGGAAAAATGTCACTGTTTTTTAGGTTTTATATTAAAATGCTTGTTTTCTGAACATTGACTGACAAAATTTGGACAAACGTTAAACGACGAAGTTAATTTTGGAATATATTACATTTTTTCATACATTGTATTTGGATTGAAGCAGATAGTAATATGGCCTCACAGACATTAACGATGGAAAACCCGAACAACGTCATAATCGGTTATAGTAGTGGTTCATTTAAAAGTTCAGATAAAAATGGAGATATGATGGTAATTGGGTAAGAATTTTATATAACACATTCGAGATGTTTATTGTTTATCTCTGGTGCTATGGTGCCGGTGTCAAGGGATATTCTTTCCCCCCTAAAAATTTTTCCCCCCGGAAAAACTATCCCGGGATAGTTTTTCCCCCCGGAAAAACTATCCCGGGATATTCTTTCCCCCCTCGGTAAATTCTTTCCCCGGGGGAAAGAATATACTTATGTAAGAAAGATAGATTTTCCCCCATGGTTTTTAATTTTAAAATCATATAAACTTAGAATTTTTAAAAATAATTTGAATAGCTGTACCTTTATTAGCTCAAATACCAATTTTTGTGTAATAAATTCCATTAAAACATGTTTACTCACGATTTTAATTTTGTTTGTAATTTTCTATTTTAGCGTTATAATCAAGGGGAAAGTTTTTACCGGTATATTCTTTCCCCCTTCAAAAATTTGCATAAATTTTATAATATTAATTCTGCGCATTCTTTAAAAACACGTCATTAAATTAAAATGATTATTTTGTTATCATGATACTTTCATAAATTCTTAAAATTATTAAAATAAAACCCATGAACTACCTTAACCATTTTAAACCTTAGTTTCCCTAAGCAGCCTAAGCAAAACCTTAAAACCAAGCTAAAATTCATAAAAACGAACAACAATATAAAAAAGAGGGGGGAAGGAATATCCCGGTTTTTACCGGGATAGTCTTTCTGTAGGGGAAAGAATTTATTTCCCGAGGGGGGAAAAATAACCAGTGTTTTAGCGGTATGGTTTTTCCGGGGGAAAAACTATCCCGGCTTTTTACTGGGATAGATTTTCCGGAGGGAAAAAAGAAAGGGGGAAAGATATCCCGCGACACCGGTACGAATAAAAAACCATTTTGGGCTGAAAATATAATATTGTATATTCGCGCCGTGCTTCAATATGGCTCACCTTCAAAAGAGTCCCGGCACAAAAGAGTCCTGAAAAAAATCGCAGCTGGCACAAAAGAGTCCTGGCACAAAAGAGTCCCGGCACAAAAGAGTCCTGAAAAAAATCGCAGCTGGCACAAAAGAGTCCTGGCACAAAAGAGTCCCGGCACAAAAGAGTCCTGGGGCCTGTTTCATAAAATACTGGTCTTCGTAAATTACAAGTTTATCAATAACTTTTTTTATTCTGAACCATTTGCGTTGAAATTTGAAATGAAAAAAGATTATATGCCATGTGCAAACTATTTAAAATTTCATGTACGTAGCTGTTGTGTGTTTAAAATTATTCCTGTTTTAAACTTTGGACACTTGTAATTTTTTACAACTTTTAAAAAGAAAAATTTAACCAACTACGACTAATGTAAAATTTACTTTTTATAAATTGTAAAAAATTACAAGAAGCCAAATTTTAAAACTGGAACTTACACACAACAGTTACGTACTGAAATTTTAAAAATAGTTTGCACATGGCATATAATCTTTTTTCATTTCAAATATCAACGCAAATGTTTTAGAATAAAAAAAAGTTATTGATAGATTTTTAATTTACGAAGAACAGTATTTTATGAAACAGGCCCCTGA
>JASAMX010015208.1:0-11508 GCA_030248175.1 Microlaimidae sp. YZB2_3
ATTCTTCCTGTTCAAGTGAAATGATATCTTTTTCGATGCTTATCTCCAGAATTGGACAGGCTGCAGGACATGTAAGTTGGAAAAAATTTTGTTGGTTAATAATTTATGTTTATGTTTCAATAACTAAAAAATTTATGTTTCAATAACTAAAAAATTTAAATTCAAACATCTAAAAACCTGCATCTGCAAACAAACATCTTCAAACATCTGCATTTTTTTGTATATTTTGTTTATTTTGTTTTTATATATGTAACATTGTTGTTTTTTCATATAATAACGTATGTGATATATTATTTAAATTTGTTGTTATGTGAGTGTGTTACATAACCGTCACTTTTGCAACAATAAATCAAAAAGTTCGAACACATTATTTCGTGGAACTCCACGTGCATTATACTAGAGTTTTATTTTAAAAACTAAATGAAATTAATAGTTAGGAAAGAACCAGGTTCAATAAACAGTGTTATAGCTTGCTAGTATAGAGTTATAGTTAACTGGCAAGTAGGTATGCATTGAGCTGCTCACAAATGCTCAATACCAATTGGTACTCACATATAATTATTTAACTGTGAGTACTAAGCTCAAGCTCAAGCTCACAATTAATATCAGGCTCAAGCTCTAGCTCACAATTAGCCCAAGCTAAGTTAGCTTAATTTTGAGCTTGACCCTAAAAAATAAAAAAAATCTATTATACTTTACCAAAGATGCGTAACTCTTGATAAAAAACCTGAATATGCCATTATAACAACATAATTTCAATCCATTTTAATGACATTTTTATTTTTAAAGTCATGTTTTTCTGTTATTTCACGTTAGATATATCAAAATCATCTTCTAATTTAATAATGGTATAACTTTATCTTAATTTATGTAGATAAATAAATCCATTTCAATTAAGAGAATTAATGAATAATAGGCCATTATCATGACCCAACTTAAAGTAATGTGCCATTTTAATGACTATTCAAAAAGCAATTCAATTAATTAGTTATATTTTTTGAAAAATTGCATATGTTGTATGTTTTTATCCATGGTTTTTATCTGTTGGTTTTGCACCTTCAATTAAAAAAACTAAATCTTCTACAAAAACGATGTTGTGTGCGAGAATAACTATTTAAAAATGCAGTAAAGAATTTTTGTTTTTGATTTTGACTATTTTTTGGCAAAACTTTATTATGCGCTCCAAAAATTTTTAACTGTTTTTTTTATTCAAATATTTTTTTGAAGAAAAACCCATTGTTTGTGAAATGTGGAAATAAAAAAAAAACATTCAACCAAAATGGCAGGCATTTTATAAAATTTTATGTTTTTAAGTTATTTTTGTTAAAAACTCTGTCGAAACAAATCATTTTAAAATAGTAAAATTGACACTTTTTTATTTAAATAAAAATTCTTATAAGAGACTTAAATACAGCATTTGTTCTCCTACCAAAAAGTTGACAACCCTTTTAAGGTAGAAATCTTAAGTTTTCTCACTAAAATACTAAAATCTCGACAAAGACGTTGTAAAAATTTTCAATTAAGGTTTCCCAAAATGAAAATGAAAATACTTTGGTTAACGAAAAATATTACAAGGCTTTGGAGCAAAAGGTAATATTTTTACAAAAAAATCAAAAAGTGTCAATTCATAAAAAGATTACAATGATGAGTGGAAATATTTTTTTTTTATTTCTTACACACTAATAGAATTATCGCATAAATTGGTTGCTTCATTCGCGAGATATAATTCTTTAAAGAAACACTGTCACAAATCAAATTCTTATAATGCTAGATCATCATAAATTAAAAATTTTGTTTTTGGAAGTATTCAGCCCCTTCAAATCGTCCTGAAAACACCCATTGCCGCTGTTCTGCCCCTTGACGTTATTTAGGGGCTTTATCCACCCATAGCCCCCATTTCTGAGGACTACGGTCAATAAATGACCTCTGTGCTTACGCACAGAGGTGCTTATGAATTCGAATCTCCTAAAATCGATGCTATATGTAAGCATATTTTAGAAATTGGCCAGACTCACAAATGCTCAATAACAATTGGTATTCACATATATTTAATTGTGAGTACTCAAGCTCAAGCTCACAATTAAGTTAAATTTGAGTACTAAGTAATGCTCAGCTCAAAATTAAAGTCTGGTGCTCAATGCAATCCTACTGGCAAGTAGGTGTTAAAGTTAATCGACTCTAAAACTTTTGTTTTATTAGTGTTTATTATAGTTACGATAATTTGGCATTGAAAAAAACAAGACATCGAAAAAATGTTTCATTGCAGAAAAAAAGTATAACGAATTTATTATTTATACTATAAAAAGCTTAAAATGTTTGATCCGGTGTATTATGGTGAAAAATCCATACTGTTTTACATAACACCGTGTTGATCAGTTTTATGGGTTTTCTTATAGACTTTCAATCATACTTTAAAATATCAACTTATAATTTTCTTTATTTGAAAAGTAACCTTAGTGGTCAAAATTTTAAATTAACTTCAGATGATTTTGGCTTGGTAAATAACCTATAAGGTATCCTTTAGTGCAATAATTACCGAAATTTTACAATATTCGAAAAACCCTAACGTTTTATTTATTTTTTCGTACCACACATATAGTTCCGAGTTAAATACCGGGTCAACTTCTACCTTTTGTTGGACCCGTCTTGGTGAAAACTAGGTATGATGTAAAAATATAATTAAAAAATAAAACCCGTCTTTCCGCGATATAATAATAAATCTTCCCAGCCAGTTTTTTTGGAACAACAATTTTTATTGTTTTTTGCTGTGGCATAGTGGCAGAAAGTACGTCTTGCATACTGAAGATCCCTAAATCGAGTACCGACTGAGAAAAGCTACTTTGGGATAATGTTAACGTTTGTTTATACCATTATTGTGTTGTATTAGGATGCGCAGTTAATTTTAAGCGACACTGGCCTTGCGTATCCCGCTTTATGCAAAATAAATAAATGAATAAATAAAAACCGAAAAATCCTGCTTTTTTGGTTTTGAAAAATAGTTTTTAAATAAATGATATGTTTTCAATGTAAATTAGTTTTAAATTAGGTGTTTTTACAGTTAGAAAAAAGGACAAAAATTAAATTAATAAAATTTTAAAAATCATCGTAGTTTTCTTAGTTTCTTCTGTTTAACTCTGTACTTAACGGAAATTGCTACACGGTGATATTTTATATTATGTTAAAGTGCTTTCATATATCAGTTTAAGCTAAATTTGGTTTTTCAATGCAACATCAAAATAATTCGAAATAATGACTAAAGTAGTATTTTCGTGAACAATAGTTTCAAATTAACATAATTGAGTTGAGATTTGTCTTTTCAAACTAATTTAGAATCTACATAGATTTTATTAATGTTTTAGTTTTAAAAATATTCAAAATTTAAAGACTAATCTTAAAACACGAATTTCATTCTTTTTTTAAAAAGATGCTATTTTTTGTTATTAAATCATTAGTAAATTGGATTAATAAAGACGCGAGTAACGCCGTACCTACGAAGAGGCAATATTTGAAGCCGTAAAATGTACTTGTCGCTTGCTGTTTTGCAATTTTTCTCCTACATATGATTGTCACTGGTTGCCGCTGTTTGACAATCCAGTAGTCATGCAGCTTTTTCACTCACTAAAAAATTTTAGTCATAACTAGTCTAGGAAACATTAAACTTGGGTGCTAAAAGTTTTGCAATGTGAATCTTATGAATGATGTTACAAATTCAGATTTTCGTTTGTTTTTTAGTTTGGGTTTCGTTTGTCATTTTTAAAAAACATAGGCTACCAGAAATGAAACTTGTTTCCTGATATATTTTTATTGGTACAGACCTAAAAAAAGAGAACAATAAATATAGCTGCCAAGAAAGTATTGAAATTTATCAAATATAAAGCTTAATCTTTGCTTGAAAAGATTAATCTTTTAGTTTTTAAATCGATTTTAGAACCATATTGCTATGATTAATATTCACTTTTTTGCGGAGGTACTAAAATATGTTTTTAGAAACAAAATGCAACTTAAACCAAATTAAAAATTTTGTAGTTGTTAACCGAATAGAAAGTGATAACCCATATAAAAGCCAAATACCAACATTTATTGTAAATAATTTATAATAATTATGATTTTGAATAAACTGGTTATTAAAGCTAATAGCGATGTTAATTCATTATTATATTCTAGCAAAAGACGAAACAAAGTTTCGAAAAAAAAGCCTTATATTAAATGGAATAGTATAAAGCTACATAAGTCTAAAAACTAAATGCCAGAAAAGACTGAAACAAGTCTCTTTAAAACCTGTAAATTAATAACAGATTTTGTGAAATTTTCAGAAAAACAAAACCGAATAAAAACAATACGTGTAAAAGCTTTAGTTTGCGTTTTTCAACCATTAATAAAACTTAATTCACAAAAATTTCTCTCAAAGTGGATTAACTTTTTACATGAGTTAACCAGCTGTAAATACCACAGTATTAGTTAAGTCACACGTCGTCAAAACGATACAAAAAAAGTATAACGCAAGCGTCACAGTAACCTTGAAAAATTTCTGTCAAAATAAGTTATCGCATTGCGCATTAAATTTTGTAATTTATCATTATTTTCGTATAAAGCAAAACATACCGCCATATTAACGGCTTTTTAAAATCAAATATCAAGTTTTAAGTCCGAAAAACATTGAAAAATTCAGATTTAATATAAGGCGACTTTTAATTTAACAAATACATTGACAGCTAATTTGTTTTATGTAATAAATAGAAACATTAAAGAAAAAGTCGCCTTATATTAAATCTGAATTTTTCAATGTTTTTCGGACTTAAAACTTGATATTTGATTTTAAAAAGCCGTTAATATGGCGGTATGTTTTGCTTTATACGAAAATAATGATAAATTACAAAATTTAATGCGCAATGCGATAACTTATTTTGACAGAAATTTTTCAAGGTTACTGTGACGCTTGCGTTATACTTTTTTTGTATCGTTTTGACGACGTGTGACTTAACTAATACTGTGGTATTTACAGCTGGTTAACTCATGTAAAAAGTTAATCCACTTTGAGAGAAATTTTTGTGAATTAAGTTTTATTAATGGTTGAAAAACGCAAACTAAAGCTTTTACACGTATTGTTTTTATTCGGTTTTGTTTTTCTGAAAATTTCACAAAATCTGTTATTAATTTACAGGTTTTAAAGAGACTTGTTTCAGTCTTTTCTGGCATTTAGTTTTTAGACTTATGTAGCTTTATACTATTCCATTTAATATAAGGCTTTTTTTTCGAAACTTTGTTTCGTCTTTTGCTAGAATTTCCGCCTTTTAATGCATTGAATTCAATGTCATTTATTAAAGATATAAAACATTAAAAAATTTACTCATTTTAAAAGAAACGTCATGGTCTCCTCATGATATAAATACAATTATTTTCATATCCAAAACTTCAATGCAATTTTAAGCAGTATACTATACAAAAATTAAGTCTGGGTAACTCCGTAAAATTGTATGGAACCTGAAAGAACCATATAAAATATTGTGTTTTTCTTCTGTTTAAATTCTTTTAGTTAGACCTGATTTAACCACTTTTTTGGAAATTAGCTTTATTTGGACTTTTGTTTTGTGCTTGATTTTTCTGGATTGATGGTTTATTTTTAAACAACAAAACCACACCATTGTAAATGATTTTTCCAGGTTCCATACAATTTTACGAGGTTACCCAGACCAGTCTTTTCTCGCATTAAATTTTTGGAGTGATTGTAGCTTCATAGTATTCCATATAAAAAAAGTTTTTTCTGTTTCGATTTTGATAAATTTCCGTCTATTGAAACATTTTATCCCGCAGCGCTCACACGTCACCCAAGATTTATTTCATTTTATTTTTTTAAATATTTTTATTGTTGCCATATGGCTGCTAATTAGTGGTAAGGATATTTTTTCGCTCTTCCCGTTGAAAATTAGTAATTTTTATAAAAAGGTAAGGAATTATAATTTAAACCAAAAAAATAACCAGAAGAGAATGTGTATTACTTAATGAAGTTACTTTATATGTAATTCAGTAAGGGAAAAAAGTGTCACACAAGTACCCCAGTACCTAATGCGTAACTTAGAAAAAAACTGGTCGTTTTTCACATGAACAGAGGTTTAACTACGGGCAATAGAGCATATACGAGAATGAAATTCAGGTGAGGGGGCAGTTTAGCATCTACGTGCAAAAAATCAGCTCCAAATATTTACCACAGGAAAAAATTTTTGGGGGACCCCAAAAAAAAAAAAAAAAAAAAAAAAAAAGTTAAGCAAATTAAGCTTATTAGTATGAAATTCAGGTATGTTTAGCAAAAGTTTTTAGGTTTTTAATATCAGAAAAATATGGGTAATATTTTAGTAATGTAAAATGTTTAGATTTTTAATTGGCTAAAAAACTATTAAAGGTTTTGTGATTTTCGATGACGCCATCAACAACGGTTAACCGCGCAGTGACTTAACCCATTTAATATAAGGGAAAGAGCGCTCCGCGCTCTTCCCTGATAATCCGTTTTTACCTACAGCATATGAGTGCCGAAATTACACTATTTTATTTTATAACGATTGCTCACCAAAGACGCAACGTAGAACCACGGGGACTAAAAATTCGGAAAATAGACTAAATTTTACCAGGACAGTTTAATTTTGAAACCAATTTATTGCGTAATCATGAAATGTCCATGTTCTAAAAACGAGTAACAAATTTATTTTTTATAAATCACATAATTTCACATAAAAATATCATAACATAACAAATAAAAAGCTCACGACAGTCATCTACATATAATTAGCTCTCATTTGAGCTATCAAACGTCGTATTCCGTCCAGGATTATCAAAGATATAGTCCAAAATCAAAAATGCCCAATTGGGAAAAGTGCCGAAATTAAATGCACTACCCTATGCATAAAATTAGCAAAAAAACTTTAGAACGGAGCTCTGGAGCTCCAAAAACCGGTATTTTGCCCCGGTTCAAAATTACTTTTATTATACTTTTACTCTTACTTTTACTTAAAAAAATAGGTCTTACTTTTACTTTTACTTTACTTAAATAAAATTTTGACCATTACTTTTACTTTACTTAAATTAAAAAATCACAAATTACTTTTACTCTTACTTTACTTAAATTAAAATTTTTCAATTTACTTTTACTTTTACTTAAAATAATTCAAAATCAATACTTTTTACAACACTAGGTTTCACTAAGCAAAGTATATCGTTTACTATGTAGTTTAGTTGCTTTGATTTGTTTGGTTTTATTATATTAAAAGCTACAATACCGTCAAATTGACGTTTCACGTTTTTAAGTAACTTTGTATTCTATAACTTGTTTCTATCTTGCAAATGTATATAGTTTCATTATTTGGTGTGCTAAATTGGTGTTCAACTTTAGTTGTGTGAAAATAATGTTTTACGAGACATATTACAAGCGCTGGAATGAATAGGGTCGATGGAGCCTTGGGAACTTGGACCATGGAAACTTTTTATGGCTCCAAGTTCCCTGCTTGTGGCTCTAAAGACCCCGTACCACTGGAATGTTTTGTTTTCCTATAGCAGCCTTATAAGCGCATAAATTTTCGGGACGGTGGGGTCGTACATCGTACTTCGTGTGACCTTAACAGCAATCAAATATAATTTTGCATGCTTACCTTATGAATATCTGTTCAAAAAACAATAAAAAAATTACAAATTACTTGTAAAATGTATTATTTTTCAAAAATTTTAAAAACTGAAATTTTTCCGGAGCAAGATCAATAAAATCACAATTAGCGGTATTTGTAATTTTTTTTAGATAAGATACGATAAGATAAAAATTTATTCTTTTTGTATACAGGAACTTACTAAAGCATTTTATAAATGCACTTTAATTATGTAAGTACATTGTTAGTAAAATTGAATCAAGTAATCAAGGAATAGAAACAATATGTTTTGAAAATCACAAGTTAGCAAAAAATTGTTTTTTTTAGTTTTTCGACAAAATTGCTCAGAAATGCAATATTTTGAACTACACCTAGCTTAATTTCCAAATTCCCGTCTTATTTTTTTAACACTAATATGCAAAACAAAAAGGTTTTGCATTTTATGTTTATTTTTATACATAAAAATTTGTAGACAAATTGAACCGATTGTATAGTTTTTTTAGAAAATATGTTTACTCCTTTTTTAATTCTTTTTATGAACAACTTTTGTCTTCGATTCATCAGTAAGTCAAAGGCTAAGGATTAGTTTTAAGATATATAGGCAATCCCTGCTAACATGTTTTTTTATTGAAAATGAATTTGCATTAGCCAACGCAATTCTGCAATGTTCTTCGTGCACATGAACGCACCTTTTTAAAAACAAAAACTGCATTTAGTGGTCACACTAATTTAAAATATACATTTATAATTAAAAAAAGACTGGTGGTAAAAAACGAATATAAATCTAAAAAAGTTTTATACAGCAAAATTTATTTCATGCAAAATTTTATTTAAAGAAAACTTCTAAAATATTCGAATTGCTAATTTGATCGTGGAAATTTTATTAATAAATTTATAAACAAAAAACGTATAATTGGTTCAAGAATTATTTAGTGCATGCGGCAAAAATAAATCATACGTAAAGCCATTACGTGATTAATATAGCTAAATATGTATATCTAATAATAGTTCATTTTAAAAGCAAATTTATATTGAAATAAACAAAAAACTTTATTGTTTTAGATTTAATTAATTCAGTTAAATTGATAAAATTGCTGATTATAATAATTTGGATTTTTAAAATGTTATTTTTTTCCTATAATTGTTACGCTTGTTTTTTTCTTTAATTGAAATTGTGGTAAATTAATCCAGTTTTCCAAGATATATGGTTTCAAGCCGTTAAAACCGAGGCCTAAAACTTTGATAATGAGAATTTCTTTTGATGTTTAGCGACTGTGATTAGTTGGTTATTTTTAGTGATCTTAATTTTTTTGTTTTTTAGAAATAAACTTTGACTTTAATTATGAACGTGGGAACTTAGAGCCGAAAACTTGAAATCGCTTAAACTATTTTTAAGTCTACGCCTAAGCTTAAAACCAACTCCAAGTTATGTTTTTATATTCAGTTCCACACTCCGAGCTTCGTCGCTCCAAATTCCACAATTTTCTTACGGTTCCATGTTCCCTGCTTACGGCTTTAAAGACTGCACCATCAAATAATTGATTTACTTCGCTCTTCGTAACGTAATTGAATTATGACGTTGTACTTGTGATATTACTTATCATACATATTTACTTTGGGAAAAATGCTTGTTTTAGTTTGAAATTGTTAAATAATTTAATCTATTTATGAAGAAGAGAAATGTGAATAGGAATTTCTCGAGGTTGAAGCACATTAGAGGAAAACTTGCATTTTTGCATACCACAGTCCTGACCCAGACAATCAACTTTATAATACGATTCGTTTCATTTTAATTTTTTTAAAATAATAAAACAGAGTAGTTATAATATTATGTTTATTACAAAAAAAGACACGAAAACTAAAAATTTTAAGGACACGTATATTTTGCTAGTTCTAGTCATGGTTTTCAAAATTTTTTGGTTAGAAAATTCCCAAACATCAGATGTTGTCTTTGACGAAAAAATGATTACATGTACTATTAAAAAACAACAGTAAATTAAAATTATGCAACTTCCAATTTATATTGTTGTATATTGACATAACTATCATGAATAGTAATTTTATGAGTATCCAAGTGTCCTTGTTTAATGAATGGGGTTCATATTGCGACTAAGTAACAATGTTATCTGAATTATATGAAGAATTAGTTATAAAACTGTTATTATTTGTATTAATTTTTCTTTTTTCAAAATATTACACTCCCACTTGAGTTCTTGTCATTTGCAGAGCACCAGAATATTTGATGCTAACTTTAATTTAAAATCTGAGTTTATTATCTGAAAGTACACTTTATGTAAAACGAATTTTTATTAGATTTTTTGCTGTTATAAAATTAGGCCGAAAAATTTCAATGTAGAGATGAATAAGAATTATCGAAAATCAAAAAAAAAGTATTTTCTGAAGTTTTTATGATGTTGTCACCTTTGCTTTTTAGCGTTGCTTGTTCGGGTTATGTTTGTAAAATTATAGACCGGTCATCATTAAAAAAACGTACCATTTCAATAATGCATGGTTTTAGAGACCATATCAAAACGATAATGATAAAGCAGAAAATAAAACAAAGAAATAATTTTTGTCGAATCAAAAGTTCAAAAAACAATATAAGAGCGTTTTATTAACTAATGCTTTTTCATCATACTTTTTGGCATATATATATATATTTTTCAGGGCTTTTTCGCCCTGAGAATTAAGAGCTAAATCGAAAATACTTAAAAAGTAACCCATCACTATGGTGTGATGGCGTTGTAATAAGAATACTATATTATATTATATTACATACATTTTGCCGATCACACCACGGCAAGGCAGACAAGGGCTCATAGAATTGTATGTGGTGTATTGATGGAAATGTATCGCCCACCAAATGTGACGTTCAGAAATGTAAGGCCGAATAAAGTAAATTTTTGAAAGAAAAATGCGAAACAATTAGCTGTTATTAGCTCGTTGACTGAAAAATGAGCATACAGGACTTAAACCTATAATTTCCATCCCCAGTATTTTATGGAATGACGTGCTATGTTACACCATCACCCGCTGATTTTATATTAGATTTTGAATTTATAAAGCGTTGTATTTTTCAAACATCATCAGAACGGCAGTTGTAACATATCCGCAATATCATCATAACAGCTAAGTGCAATCCAATTTTCATTTTCCGTAATGGAACGGATTTTAAAAAAAAAATTTAGTTAAAGCTATAGCTACATGTTGTTCCATAAAAGTTTTAAGAAAACACGTAACACTAAAAAACAAGACATTTGATAGTAGTTTAAAGCATAAATTTGGCTTTAAGGCCTTTAAATTTTATAAAAATAAATAAAGGATTTTGAAAACAAAATTTTATAAAACGTCCAAGCTTTATTTTTGGCTTTTTCTCGAAAAATTTTGGTTTCTTATTTAACCACAGGTTTTTAATACTATGTACTTTTTACATAATTCTGTGGAATAATTTTGGTATTTGGTATTTTGTATAATAACTGCACATTCTTCTAAAACAGTTTTCACAGTTGCTTTTAATTTTATCATTATTACAGAATTTATTAAATATCAATATTAGGTTTTATCAAGAAACATTTCATGGATCTTATGCAATGATACATGTTTCTGAAAAAATTGTGGATTTGTAAATTAGAGAAAATTAACTTTTTGAAAAATATTGGATATTTATTTGTTATAGCATTATAGATAATAATTTTTTGAAGAATGACTTGTAAAACTTTTCTAACCGTTATTTCAAAAACATTAGAGCTCGCTGTTTTTTTTATTAGAAGAAAACCCGTTCCGACTATTAATCTATATTATTGTGTTGGCAATTTGGTGCCGTTCTTAATTAGCATTTTTATGTATTTATAGTCTTTTCAGAGTCTTTTTGGCTCATATT
>JASAMX010015209.1:0-14937 GCA_030248175.1 Microlaimidae sp. YZB2_3
ACTTTATGCACCCGTTTAACCCCCCCCCCACTCAGAAGTGGGGGGGGGGAGAAAAAGTTAACCTTTCCCCCCCAATTTTGGAAAAATTAAGGAAAAAAATGTCTTTAAAATGACTTCTAACTTTTAAGATTTACAGCATTTTATTTTGTAGCAACATAAGTTATAAGCAAAATAGAACTGCCTCCAAACTTAAGTTTTGAGGTCAAAATGAATGTTTTAAGCAATAAACAGCTCAAAAATGCAATAAAAAGGGCGTTTTGATCTAAAATTAGCTTTTTTTGCACTAATTTTTCTTTTAAAATCGAAAAATAATATGGGTAAACTGCACTCCAGAAAAAAAACGATATGGGTATTTTGCGTTTCTTGGATTTTAATCCCCCCCTGGTTTGGGGTTTAAACCCCCCACTACGGACCAACTTGCCCCTGTATGGGTACAAGTACTAAACGTGTACCAAAATCGGTTTAGAATTCCACCCAACAAACATAAATAAAACACATGTTTCTAGGTCAATTCTGACTTTGCGATCTTAATTTTGGGCATTAAAAGTGATTAAACTACCCTTTAAGAAAATGTGTTTTATTAGCCAAAAATGACCTTTTTTCAAGGTACATTTTTTATGCTGTTAAGAAAATTTTTTTAATAGTGCTTTCTTTAACCAATATGAATAAATATTTGTTAGATTGCTGAGAGTTTGGTGATTCTAAAAATAGTTTTACTTTTTTTTGGCCTTCACAAATTTTGTTACAGCAACCGCTTTACTAAAGTGTATTAAAAATCAGCCGTGAAAAAAATTAAAATTTAAAAAATGAGATAATTTAATAAAAATGCCTCATAATACAATTTAGCTTGATTTTTAGGCTTTGTTTAGGTTTAAAAAGAACAAATCTGATTAAAAATAAGCTTAAATTAGCTTTTTAAACAAACAAATTCGTTGTCCATATTTTCGGTGGTCCATGTGACTATCGAATTTATAATTATTTTTTAAATTTTTAGATTCTCCTGACATCAAGCAATGTTAAAACAAAGTTTTTATTTTAATTTAGCGATTAATTAAAATTTTTTCTTTTAACAGAAAAACTTGTGTACCCAAGATATTGTCATTTTTTGCCTATATTTTACCATATTATCAATAATCGTGTTTCAATAATTTTTTAAAGTTAAAAAACAGATCTTTAGGTCAAAATTGACCTATAAACATCTTTTTATGAAGTATTTGTAGCGTAGAAATCTCTAACCGATTTTTGGACGCGTTAGTGCCTGTACCGTTACGGTGTCCAAAGCAAAACAGTTTTAAACCATAATAACTTTAATAATTATTCTTTTTATAGGATAATACTACATTTTATTGAATAAAAAGCGATATTCTGGTATAAAAAGGGTGTAAAAGCATGAATATGTGATGAAAATTCACGTTTTTGGAAGAAAATTTAGTATAAAAAAAGTACCTAAAATTTTCCCGAGGGGGGAGGGGGGTCAGATTTCAAAATCTAGAGGAGGGTCAGGGGTAAAAAATTCGGAAATTTGGGGAAGGGCCTCCCTAGATTTTCGTCTAGGGGGGTCCCAAAATTTCGAGGCTAGGGGGGGTGGACCGTGGACCCCACCCTGCCTTCCCCCTTTCTCACCTATGGTTACATCTTATATGTACATCCCCAACAAAAAATCACGACACTGTCGACATCTCTACCTCTAAAATTTAAGGATATCTCCTCGGACCATAGGTGGCAGCGTGCATAGGTGAGAAGGGGGGGGGGGAGGCAGGGTGGGGTCCACCTCCCCCCTAGCCTCGAAATTTTGGGACCCCCCTAGACGAAAATCTAGGAGGGCCCCCTCTCCTCCCAAATTTCCGAATTACCCCTGACCCCCCTCTGGATTTTGAAATCTGACCCCCCTCCCCCCTCGGGAAAATTTTAGGTACCTTTTTTATACTAAATTTTCTTCCAAAAAACGTGAATTTTCATCACATATTCATGCTTTTACACCTTTTTTGTACATGAATATGGCTTTTTATTCAATAAAATGTAGTATTATCCTATAAAAAAAACAATTATTAAAGTTATTATGGTTTAAAACTGTTTTGCTTTGGACACCGGACCCCACCTGACCCCCTCTAGATTTCAAAATTTTGCACCCCGGGGCGACCCCCCCTAAAAAGCTAGGGGGGGGTCCGGACCCCCCCCCTGGGACCCCCCTCCTAGAATTCAAAATTCGATTTACCCCTGTAACCACCCCCCTATCTTCCCCGACCGTGCTCACCTATGCTGTCCACATATTGGTACAGTATATACTAAAAATTCTAAAAATAGGGTATTTGAGGTATATCAAAAGAATTTAACCTCGTTTGATACATTAGAATTTTTTAAGGTGTTTTGCCCATAATGTTTTTAATGGAAAATTTTATTAAATAAAATGTCAAGAACAGTATCACCGGCGACTCAGCATCCTGACAACCTTCTTTGACAAGTAAGAGAACTTCAGAAATTACTTCCATCTTCATCCGTGTCTTCTCATGCTAATGAAATTTTTTACAAGGAAAACAATGGTATAAGGTAAATCAATGACCATAAGAACAAATATTTTTATGGGTTTTGTGATAGAGGAGTATCAAGTATGTATGTATATACATAGGTGAGCAGAGGGGTGGGGGGCATAGATGGAGAAGGGAAGGGGCAGGGTGGGGTCCCCCCCCTAGCCTCGAAATTTTAAGACCCCCCCCAGGACGAAGATGTAAGGGGGAGGCTTCCCCGAATTTCAGATTTTTTTTTTACCCCTGACTCTCCTCTCGAATTTGAAATCTGACCCCCTGCCCCCCTGGGAAAATTTTAGGCATTTTTTATACTAAATTTTCTTTCAAAAACGTGGATTTTTAACACAATTTCATGTTTTTACACCAGAATACTCGCTTTTTATTCAATAAAATATAGTATTATCAATAAAAAGAACTATTATTAAAGTTATTATGGTTTAAAACCGTTTTGTTTAGGACGCCGTACCCACCTGCCCTCTCCCCTCTAGATTTCAAAATTTTGCACCCCGGGTTGACCCCCTTCTAAAAAGCTAGGGGATTGCCGGACTCCCCTGAGAACCCCCACTCCTAGAATTCAAAATTTGATTTACCCCCGGGTAACGACCTCCCCCCTGGCTTCCCGGGGACCGTTTTCACCTATGGTGGGGGTCGGGGCGATTATACCCCCATAGGTGTTTTTTTGGAAAGGGAGAGGACAGAGGGGTCCACCCCCAAGAGCCAAAATTTTAGGACCCCCTAGAAAAATTAAAGGGGGCATAGGTGAGAAAGGGGGCCGGGGGGGGGCCTCCACCCCCCCTGGCCTCGAAATTTTGGGCCCCCCCCCTAGAAGAAAATCTAGAGGGGCCCCCCCCTCCCCCCGAATTTCCTAAATTTTACCCCTGACCCCCCTCTAGATTTTGAAATCTGACCCCCCCCCCCCTCCCCTCTCGGGAAAATTTTAGGTACCTTTTTTATACTAAATTTTCACCTTTTATACATGAATATGGCTTTTTATTCAATAAAATGTAGTATTATCCTATAAAAAGAACAATTATTAAAGTTATTATGGTTTAAAACTGTTTTGCTTTGGACACCGGACCCCACCTGACCCCCCTCTAGATTTCAAAATTTCGCACCCCGGGTCGACCCCCCCTAAAAAGCTAAGGGGGGGAGGTCCGGACCCTCCTGGGACCCCCCTCATAGGTGTTTTTGGGGGGGGGGGACAGAGGGGTGCACCCCCCCTAGAGCCAAAATTTTGGACCCCCCCCTAGAAAAAATTCAGGGGGCCCCCCCTCCCCCCAACGCTCGAGAGCGGTCATAGGTCACCGACGGGGGGGTGTAGGGGGGGTCACCCCCCCCCCTCCGGCCTCTGAGACCTATCCCCCCTCTAAGGCCCATTTTTGACCCCTCCCCCCCCCTCGCCCCCTTGAACCCCTGACCCCCCCCCTAAGGCCCATTTTTGGCCACCCCCCCCTCACTAGACAATCCCAAAAAATGCTTAAAAAATGGTCAAATTTCGTCAAAAAATTGTCAATTTTGGTCAAAAAATGGTACCCGGGGTGTGACCCCCCCTCTGCTTTTTTTCAAAAAAAACACCCCGGGGTGTGACCCCCCCCCCTGGAGGTCAAAAACCTCCACACCCCGGGGTGTGGACCCCCCCCTGAGCCGTCGAAGGTCGGTGACCTATGAGAGCGGTCCGGCCTGACCCCCCCCCCCCTAGCAAGGCTGACTCCCCTCCCCCCCCCTCCTGACCAATTTGGAAGTATATTTTTTTTATTTACTGTCAAAAACACGAGTTTTTAGTTAAAAACAGTGTTTAAATACACTTTTTAGGCCTAAATAGGCTGTTTTAAGGCATAAAATTCAATATTAGACCTAAAAACACTTAAATTATTGAGTTAAAAAAATTTTGCTAAAAAAATTGGGACCCCCTGACCCCCCCCCCCCCTAAATTTGAAATCTCGCACCAGGGGGCGACCCCCCCTAAAAAGCCAGGGGGTTCCAGACCCCCCCCCCCTTAAAAAATTTTGTCCTTCCACCCGGGGGTGGACCCCCCCCAAGCAGACCCGACCAGAAACAGCTATGACCCCCCTCCTAGAATTCAAAATTCGATTTACCCCGGGTAACCACCCCCCCAAGCTTCCCCGACCGTGCTCACCTATGAAAGGGGGCCCCGGCCCCTTCCACTCAAAGCTCGAAAGCAGTCCGGCCTTATCCCCCCTCCCAACCAAATTACAAGTATAAATTTTTATTCACTGTCAAAACACAGTTTTTAGTGAAAAACAGTGTTTTAAAAAAACAGTGATAAAAATTGGTTGGGAGTGGTAATGAAAGCCAGCCTCGTAGGTCAAGCCGCGTCGCTGGGGGTGGTTACCCCGGGGTAAATGGAGTTTGGTGTTACGTCGGGCTGCCCGCCCCCCGGGTGGAAGGATAAAATTTTTTTCGGGGGGGCCCTGGGGGGCCCGGACCCCCCTGGCTTTTTAGGGGGGGGTCGACCCCTGGTGCGAGATTTTAAATTTAGGGGGGGGGGTCAGGGGGTCCAATTTTTTTAACAAATTTTTTTAACAAAATAATTTAAGTTTTTTTATGTATAATATTAAATTTTATGTACTAAAAAAGCTTATTTAGTCATAAAGAGTGTATTTAAACACTGTTTTTAACTAAAAACCCGTGTTTTTGACAGTAAAGAAAAAATTATACTTCCAAATTGGTAAGGAGGGGGGGGGAGGGGGAGTCAGCCTTGCTAGGGGGGGGGGTCAGGCCGGACCGCTCTCATAGGTCACCGACCTTCGACGGCTCAGGGGGGGGGTCCACACCCCGGGGTGTGGAGGTTTTTGACCTCCAGGGGGGGGGTCACACCCCGGGGTGTTTTTTTTTAAAAAAAGCAGGGGGGGTCACACCCCGGGTTCCATTTTTTTGAACAAAATTGACAATTTTTTGACGAAATTTGACCATTTTAAGCATTTTTTGGGATTGTCTAGTGAGGGGGGGTGGCCAAAAATGGGCCTTAGGGGGGGGTCAGGGGTTCAAGGGGTCGATGGGGGGAGGGGTCAAAAATGGGCCTTAGAGGGGGATAGGTCTCAGAGGCCGTAGGGGGGGGGTGACCCCCCCCCCTACCGCCCCCGTCGGTGACCTATGACCGCTCTCGAGCTTTGGGGGGAGGGGGGGCCCCCTGAATTTTTTCTAGGGGGGGGGTCCAAAATTTTGGCTCTAGGGGGGGTGCACCCCTCTGTCCCCCCCCCAAAAACACCTATGAGGGGGGTCCAGGAGGGTCCGGACCTCCCCCCTTAGCTTTTTAGGGGGGGTCGACCCGGGGTGCGAAATTTTGAAATCTAGAGGGGGGTCAGGTGGGGTCCGGTGTCCAAAGCAAAACAGTTTTAAACCATAATAACTTTAATAATTGTTCTTTTTATAGGATAATACTACATTTTATTGAATAAAAAGCCATATTCATGTATAAAAAGGGTGAAAATTTAGTATAAAAAAGGTACCTACGATTTTACCGAGAGGGGCGGGGGGGGTCAGATTTCAAAATCTAGAGGGGGGTCAGGGGTAAAAAATTCGGAAATTTGCTGGGAGGGGGGGCCCCTCTAGATTTTCGTCTAGGGGGGGGGGCCCAAAATTTCGAGGCCAGGGGGGGGTGGACCCCACCCTGCCCCCCCCCCCTTTCTCACCTATGCCCCCTTTAATTTTTCTAGGGGGGTCTCAAAATTTTGGCTCTTGGGGGTGGACCCCTCTGTCCTCTCCCTTTCCAAAAAAACACCTATGGGGGTATAACGCCCCGACCCCCACCATAGGTGAAAACGGTCCGGGAAGCCAGGGGGGAGGTCGTTACCCGGGGTAAATCAAATTTTGAATTCTAGGAGTGGGGGGTCTCAGGGGAGTCCGGACTCCCCTAGCTTTTTAGAAGGGGGTCAACCCGGGGTGCAAAATTTTGAAATCTAGAGGGGAGAGGGCAGGTGGGTACGGCGTCCTAAACAAAACGGTTTTAAACCATAATAACTTTAATAATAGTTCTTTTTATTGGATAATACTATATTTTATTGAATAAAAAGCGATATTCTGGTGTAAAAACATGAATGTGTTAAAAATCCACGTTTTTGAAAGAAAATTTAGTATAAAAAAAGTACCTAAAATTTTCCCAAGGGGGCAGGGGGTCAGATTTCAAATTCTAGAGGAGAGTCAGGGGTAAAAAAAATCTGAAATTCGGGGAAGCCTCCCCCTTACATTTTCGTCTGGGGGGGGTCTTAAAATTTCGAGGCTAGGGGGGTGGACCCCACCCTGCCCCTTCCCTTTCTCATCTATGCCCCCCACCCCTCTGCTCACCTATGTATATACATACATACTTGATACTCCTCTATCACAAAACCCATAAAAATATTGGATGGTCATTGATTTACCTTATACCATTGTTTTCCTTGTAAAAAATTTCATTAGCATGAGAAGACACGGATGAAGATGGAAGTAATTTCTGAAGTTCTCTTACTCGGTCAAGAAGGTTGTCAATATGCTGAGTCGCCGGTGATACTGTTCTTGACATTTTATTTAATAAAATTTTCCATTAAAAACATTATGGCAAAACACCTTAAAAAATTCTAATGTATCAAACGAGGTTAAATTCTTTTGATATACCTCAAATACCCTATTTTTAGAATTTTTAGTATATACTGTACCAATATGTGGACAGCATAGGTGAGAACGTTCAGGGAAGCTAGGGGGAGGTGGGGTGGTTACCTGGGGTAAATCGAATTTGGAATTCTAGGAAGGGGGTCCCAGGGGGGTCCAGACCCCCCTAGCTTTTTAGGGGGGTGGGTCCGGGCCCCCCGTGCAAAATTTTGAAATCCAGAGGGAGGTCAGGTGGGTTTCAGTGTCCAAATCAAAACAGTTTTAAACCATAACAACTTTAATAATTGTTTTTTTATAAGATAATACTACATTTTATTCAATAAAAAGCAATGTTCCAGTGTAAAAAGGGTGTAAAAACATGAATATGTGTTAAAAATTCACGTTTTTGGAAGAAAATTTAGTATAAAAAAGTACCTAAAATTTTCCCGAGGGGGGAAGGTCAGATTTCAAATTCTAGAGGGGGGTCAGGGGTAAAAAATTCAGAAATTTGGGGGGAGGGGGGCCCTAGATTTTCGTCTAGGGGGTCCCAAAATTTCGAGGCTAGATGGGGGTGGACCCCACCCTGCTCCCGCCTTTCTCCAGATTTTGAGGGGGGGGGGGCAGGGGAGTATACCCGAACCTGACCCCCAAAATTTGGGAAGGCATATGTGGGCAGCCTTCCGGATTTTGAGGGGGACAGATACCTGCCATAGGTGAGAAAGGGGGGCAGGGTGGGGTCCACCCCCTTAGCCCGAAATTTTGGGACCACCCCACTAGATGAAAATCCAGGGCCCCCTCACTTCCTTCAAATTTTCGAATTTTTTACTCCTGACCCCCCTCTAGAATTTGAAATCTGACCCCCCTCCCCCTTGGAGAAAATTTTAGGTACTTTTTTATACTAAATTTTTTTCCAAAAACATGATTTTTTACCACATAGTCATGTTTTTACAACCTTTTTACACCAGAATATCGCTTATTATTCAACAAAATGTGGTATTATCCTATAAAAAAACAATTACCAAGTTATTATGGTTTAAAACTGTTTTGCTTTGGACACCGTAACGGTACAGGCACTAAACGTGTACCAAAAATCGGTTAGAGATTTCTACGCTACAAATACTTCATAAAAAGATGTTTATAGGTCAATTTTGACCTAAAGATCTCGTTTTTTAACTTTAAAAAATTATTGAAACACGATTATTGATAATATGGGGTAAAATATAGGCAAAAAATGACAATATCTTGGGTACACAAGTTTTTCTGTTAAGAAAAAATTTTAATTAATCGCTAAATTAAAATAAAAACTTTGTTTTAACATTGCTGGAAGTCCGGAGAATCTAAAAATTTACAAAAAAATTATAAATTCGATAGTCACATGGACCACCGAAAATATGGACAACGAATTTGTTTGTTTAAAAAGCTAATTTAAGCTTATTTTTAATCAGATTTGTTCTTTTTAAGCCTAAGCAAAGCCTAAAAATCAAGCTAAATTGTATTATGAGGCATTTTTATTAAATTATCTCATTTTTTAAATTTTAATTTTTTTCACGGCTGAATTTTGATACATTTTTAAGCGGTTGCTGTACAAAATTTGTGAAGGCCAAAAAAAAAGTAAAACTATTTTTAGAATCACCAAACTCTCAGCAATCTAACAAATATTTATTCATATTGGTTAAAGAAAGCACTATTAAAAAAATTTTCTTAACAGCATAAAATGTACCTTGAAAAAAAGGTCATTTTTGGCTATAAAACACATTTTCTTAAAGGGTAGTTTAATCACTTTTAATGCCCAAAATTAAGATCGCAAAGTCAGAATTGACCTAGAAACATGTGTTTTATTTATGTTTGTTGGGTGGAATTCTCAAACCGATTTTGGTACACGTTTAGTACTTGTACCCATACATGGGCAAGTTGGTCCGGAGTGGGGGGGTTAAACCCCAAATTAGGGGGGGATTAAAATCCAAGAAACGCAAAATACCCATATCGTTTTTTTTCTGGAGTGCATTTTACCCATATTGTTTTTCGATTTTAAAGGAAAAATTGGTAAAAAAACGCTAATTTTAGGTCAAAAAGCCCTTTTTATTGCATTTTTGAGCTGTTTATTGCTTAAAACATTCATTTTGACCTCAAAACTTAAGTTTGGAGGCAGTTCTATTTTGCTTATAACTTATGTTGCTACAAAAATAAAATCTTAAATCTTAAAAGTTAGAAGTCATTTTAAAGACATTTTTTTCCTTAATTTTTCCAAAATTGGGGGGGAAAGGTTAACTTTTTCTCCCCCCCCCCACTTCTGAGTGGGGGGGGGTTAAACGGGTGCATAAAGTTAGCCTCTCGAGCGAGCCTCTCGAGCGCCTCTCGAGAACGTTATTGAGCTTTATTTGATGAACTTTTATTTATTTGGCAAGTTTTTACTCTTAAAACATTTTAAAACTGAATACGGAATGCAATTTATGTTAAAGAAATTAATTTACAGCATTTTATTTTATTTAAGTTTTTGTATCGGGTTATTTACTTTTTCAGGAGGCGTTCGAGAGGCTGAGAGGCGCTCGAGAGGCTGGGGGTTTTGTCAGTTATTAGCCAATTTTAACGATTCAAAGAGGTTTTTTTGCATCTAACGAAAGAAATCGGTGTCTACATTCAGATTAAACATTAATTTAGCCAAATCGGGGCTGATTTTAAGATTTTACAACCAAACAATTTTTTTCAAAAAAATCCGGATTAAGAAGCGGAGGCAAGCACTAAAAGACACCTACCACACCTACTACACCTACTACACCGACGGACCTAAGCAACCTAAGCAAAACCTCAAAATCAAACAAAACATTAAATTTAGCTTGATTTTAAGGTTTTGCTTAGGTTGCTTAGGGAAATTTTTAGTAACAAGCTTAGGTTAGCTTAGTTTAGGTCGGTCGGTGTAGTAGGTGTAGTAGGTGTGGTAGGTGTCTTTTAGTGCTTGCCGAAGCGGACGTTGCGGATAAGGACCACTGACAGACTGGACGACAAACTAATTTTAATTTGTTTAACACAATGTATCGATGCAGTTTTACTTGGTTTTCTTCGTAGAATATAGTACAAAGTTGCGGAATAACAACTTATATTAAAATATAAAATAAACGACTAAATCTAAGCAAACCTTACTTCATGAAGGTAGATTTTATTGTGTAAACTTTTTGCTTCGTACTATAAAGCAGTGTTTTTTGCAGTAACTAATTCCAGCGTGTATTTCATGAGGATCATAAATTGCGATACAAATTTAATTTATTTACTCTCAGAAAATGACTGGTTATACAAAAAATACATTAAACAGATAAAGAAGTAGATATTCAGGTACATTAATATTGTTATATGGGCTATTTGTGTTCTTAAATTAAGTTCTGATTATTTAGTTCTAAAAAGCGCGTCTGAAACGCAGAATATCCTGCTTAATACTAAATTTGGGGTTTTTTGAAATTTTGGTCTGTTTGAAACATGCAGAAACGTATCAAAAAAGATTAAATTCAGTATACCAAATACCAAAACTTTAAATTAAACTTTATAATTCCGGATCTATATATTAGTTTTCTTTTAATAAATGTTTAATGCAGTTTATATGATATTTAAATGGTTGGCGATTCAATCGGTAAATCTTCCATAAGAAATAAAATGCATATGATGTCGTTTTTTCATAAGCATGGGTTGCACGCAGCTGACTGGTCGATTAGTATTATAAATAGTATACGTTATTTATTTAATATTTTTGCGCGGTTTTCCAACCCAACAATTAAGTTGATTTAACCATTATGAACGCATTTTTAGACCTCATTCTCGGTTACATAAAATTTAAGGATTAGAATTAAGAAAATTTTATTGTGTAAACAAATCTCCAAATTTGTTTGCTTATCTACAGCTATTTACTGTTATATTTCTTGTACTAAAATTTGTAATTGCAAGTAAACTTTAATTACCCCCCTAATCGCTTACAGCTCTGAGGTAAACAGTAGGATTCTGAAGTTTTCAGATTGAATCACATGCCCCTTTGAAGCACTATAAAAAGTTTTTATCTCTTAGTCCGGCCCGACAGAACTAGAAATCTGGGCCCAGTCTGGCCTGCCAATTTTAGTTAAAGATCACGGCTCAATCCGGTTCAAATCGCGGGCCAGCTGGACCCGCCCACAAATCTGACTTAGTACGTTAAAAGCCTCTACAGAATTACGACACTACAAAATTACTTTAAACCAATGAACGCTGGACAACAAAAAAAATCGAATTACTACAAACTTTAAACGCACCCGGATATCCACGCCCTGTTTTTAGCTCTTGCCACTTTGATTTTTGTGATAAAAAGTACGCACCGTCATAATTTTACCTGGCATTTGTGGTTGTTTATAAATTGAGGTAAAATTTTCCATTGGTTCACTTTGTGGCACAGTGGCACAGTGCTTATGGGGCCTGGATCGAGTTCCATTGTGATAATTTTGATTGTTTTGTTAGTATTGATATGTAGTACTTAGTTGCGGAGTTAGTTCCGAGTAACATCGGTTTTGTGTATTCTGCTTTATGTTAAAAATAAAACAATAACTTTTTCATGGGTAGCACTGTAGCGTCACGGTGCTATTTAGCAGCGGCACACATGTTAGAGAACAGGGTAAAATACAAAGATCCCCACTTCTTCTTTTTATATTCTAACCCTCATATCTTCAACATTCATCCTTCGATACTGATTTGTCAAATATAAAAATAGACTATTGGAAACCAAAGAAAAATATAAATCTTTCTTTTATTTTGCTTTTTGTTATTAATTCATTGATCAAAATTGTGATTTTAAATCCTTTAAATGAAAAACATTCGAATATACAATAAGAGATGGTTGTTTGTTAGCCACGGAGTCAAAACAATTTCGTAATATCCTGGCAACAATTTCGTGCCCCCGAAATGCGAGACCGTCCCCATAACTAACAATTACACAAAAAAACGGTCGTTTTTACCTCCCCTTCCTAGCATCCTATACGCTATACTATCCCCAAGCATAGATGCTAAACCACCCAGATTTTGGGGGACATCGCCAAAAAACTCTATTTCTGTTTTTAATTCTATAGAACCCTCCAAATTTTAAGTTATTTTATTTTAATTTTTTGTCTAAGGACACTGCATATATTTTGTTGATATATATATAGTTGGTTTATTAAAACTAATTGGCTCATTACATAAAAAACATTATCTGAACAAAGCATTAATCTTTAAGATTCGATTTGTATATTACACGATTAACAGTGTTTTATACATACATAACAGGAAATATATAGTGGTTATTGGCTTAATATAAAATTTTCGTACGTGCGTAAATAAATATCAAAAACATTTTAGTACCTTTAACATTGAATTTCTGGATGAACAAGAATAACATTATAAATTAAATATATTTTTGTTAAAATGAGTACTGTGTTGTAGTTTTTACCTGTTAAACAATATAATTGGCTTATTTCTGTGCAATTTTAATTTAAAATTTAAAAAATTTATTATCCTCAAGAAGAAGGGCGATTTTTTGATCAAACCTATATTCGGCGGTCGTCCTAGAGATGAAACGCAGATTTAGAGTAAGGGTGTAATCCAAAGGTGTTCAAAAAGTAAGGATATGTAATCCAAAGGTGTTCAAGGAGTAGTGGGGGAGGGGGTTAGGGGGTATGCCTCCACCACTAAAATGCCCATTTTCGGCGTATTCTCCTTTTACCCCCATAAAACCGACCCACCCCTCCTCCACTTCCCCCGTCTCCAGCAACTCCAAACAATTACAAAGCGATTTGTTTTTTTTTTGGAAATTTAATACATAAACGTGATAAATGTTTGTTCACACGACTTATTTTTTTTAACTTTACATTCACTTTCGTGCTATTTTAAAGACTTTTTTAGAACATAATTTTAGCCATTTTAAACTACCCCTTACCTTCCTCTCTTTTTCTTTCTCACAAAAAAAGTTTTAAAATGCTCATAAAACGACATTTAAAACAATTTAGTTTATTTAAAAGGAGTATGTCATGTGTTACATCCCTTATTAAAAAAACCTAAAACGTTCTCTATTTCAAACATATAAATTCTTACAATTACTTCCGATTCAATTTCAGAGCGCGTTATAATAGTGTTAAACTATTCGGCATGTTTTAAAACCACGCATTAATAAATGTATCATCATAAATATTTTATCGTTTATTTTATTTATATTGATCCACTTAATTTTTTAATAAATTTTTTTAACTATTTATTTTAGTATAACAATAATATAAAATCCTACAAGCAAAAAACTTTTTACAAACGTTTCAAAAATTTGATACAGTGTTTACTTTAAAATTTTAAAATTTAAAACACCTGAATAAATTTTTAAATTTGGTATTTTATTTAAATTTGTCATATTCCAATTTAATTTTGATGGTTTATGCAATATTCGAGTGGTCCTTGGTTTTTTCCGCCGTCCAGATTTTCCTTACAAATTTAAAACATTTTTTGCACCGGTCCGGATTATTCTCGAGAGGCGCTCGAGAGGCTGGCTCGAGAGGCTAATTTTATTCACCTCCGTACCCCACTAATATACTTTATTTTATTATATCCCAATATATTTTTTCTTCTAATTAGATTATTCAAGTTAAGAGCTTTCTAACGGTATATATAACGCCATGTTTACTCAATTTATTTGTGAAAACGATTAATCCTAAAAAAACTCTTTTAGTCCAATTACGTACCAAAATCATCACATTAAATGGTCACTAACTCATTAAATAGGAACGTTGTCTCAATTCCCCAGAACGCGGTCTCGATTCCCCAGAGCGCGGTCTCGATTCCCCAGAAAGCGGTTTCGATTCCCCAGAACGCGGTCTCGATTCCCCAGAAAGCGGTCTCGATTCCCCAGAAACACATCTTATAAAGTTGGCGTTGCATATTCAGAATCATTGTTTTTCTTTAACACTTATTTTACTATTTTTGATATAACTTTTGTTTTATTGTTATACTAGATGGTTTTTATTGCTTCTAAGTATTTTTTTTCAAGTTCTTCCTAAATTTTATTGCTAACAATATTTCAGGGGCTTTGCAATACTAAAATAAAGCATAAGGAATAAAACAAGCATAATTATCATAAAATTGTGCTTAATACAATTAATAAAACATTTAACAAGAAAAAAGTTTTCACCTTTTAATTTAAAGAGCACAATATTAAATACAAAGTTTTGCTTAATTATTAGGTTTCGCTTAGGCTTAGGCTCGCGAGTTTTTTGAAACAAATCATTAAATATAAAAGTTTATCATGGTAATATTTAGCTTGATTTTTAGGTTTTGCTTAGGCTTAAGAAAAAAGTTTTCAATCCATTGTTCAACTTAAGTCGCAAAATACAAGAAACTTGTCTTTTAAAAAGCATGTTTACAAAATCCGGATTTTCCGAAAACAAGATGTTTAAAAGACAAGCTTTTTGAAGACGAGTTGTAGAAGACGAGATGTTGAAAAACGTAATGCTAAAAGACGAAATTCCTGGAACCTTCTGCTACTGCTAGATTTATATGGGGAATCGAAAACCTTTTCTAGGGATTTTCTTACTGGGGAGATGCGAATGGTTACCCTGAGGAAATGGGAGTGGCTTCTGGGGAAATAGGAACGGCTTCTGGGGAAATAAGAACGGCTTCTGGGGAAATGGCAATGGCTTCTGGGGAAATAGGAATGTCTGGGGAATCGAGACTCTTATGGGGAATCGATACTATTTTTCTGGGGAAATGCGACGTTGCCTTCGTTTTACGTTTGCTCAAATTCAGGGGGTATTTTGGGTTTCCCTCCCAACGGCTGCAAACTACACTGAAATAAGCGCCCTTT